>VMKM01003367.1:0-38600 GCA_008360985.2 Macquaria ambigua | reverse complement strand
AGGCAGGGAGGGAGGCAGACAGGCAGACAGGCAGACAGGGAGGGAGGGAGGCAGACAGACAGGGAGGGAGGGAGGGAGGCAGACATGGGGGGAGGGAGGGAGGCAGACAGAGATGGACAGACAGACAGACAGACAGACAGGATAGACAGAAGTTACTATAAACTGTAAAGTGAATGTGTTGCTCCAAAACATAAAAAAACTTTTATTTATTTTCATGCGTAAGTCTTTTAATTTGGAGTTTGTCGAGGCCTGTGTGAGCAGAGTGTACAGCAGTGACTGACGTTTCTACTTCAGCGTGTACTTCATGTTTGTATTTGCTGTAAAAACAGAACATGAATCTGATCCCAGATCAGTGCTTCAGACTCACATTCCTCTGGACGAAGTCCCAGGCCTGCTCCGTGGTGGAGTTGTTGCCGGTGTAGCTGTCCAGCACCTTGGAGACGATCTTGGACGTTTCTTCATTCAACTGAAGAAAGAAAACAGCGTTGTGGTGTTAAAATAAAACATATGTCTTGTGATGCAAATACAGGCTGAAGTGAAGATCTGCCCGTTAGAGCTGAAAATGTTTCAACTCGAGCAAAACAAATCAATATTTTATTTGTTATATGATGCTGTTTTTTTTGTTTCTCCATGTTGGAGAGAATTTGTGTCTTTAGCTTTGGTTCTTTTATTTGTTGTGTAGCTTGTTTTACAACAGAATAAAACCAGGACTGCAGTTCATGAATGTACAGAAACAACAGGAGCAGAAATGAGAAGGTCTGGAGGAAAACAACTGACAGTGCTGAAGTTCTTGGTGAGTTTTAGGATCAGTCTGAGCTGTTAGCATAAACACACACACACAGCTGGTGTGTGCTGTCGCTGCCTGATCCGTACCGGAAACCCGATTTGTTCTGAGAGTTAATGAGAAGATCAATACCACTCTCACATCTTCCGTTAGCTATGAAACATGAGCCAGCAGCCGGTTAGCTTAGCTTAGCATAAAGACTGGAAACAGGGGGAAACTGCTAGCCTGGCTCTGTCCAAAGGTAACAGAATCTTCCTACCAGCACCTCTCTGATGCTCAGCAGCTAACATATTATATCTTGTTTGTTTAATCCGTAAAAAATAGTGTAAGAACACCAGGCTAGCCGTTTCCCCCTGTTTCCAGTCTTTATGCTAAGCTAAGCTAGCATGTTTACTGTACAGACACGAGAGTGGTATCGATCTCCTCATCGAACTCGAATAATCATATTTCCCAAAGTGTCTAACTGTTCCTTGAAGTTTAAGTCCTTTTAACAAAAACTTCAGTGTTCCTTAACAAAGAGGGAATCTGCTGGATATTCAGCAATATTAAAAGGTTTTTATCAGAGCCATGTTTCACTTGCATTCCTGAATAATCTCAGTTCTTTTTCATGACTTTGGTATGTCGCCTGGCACGAGCTATGGAGCTTCTTGCGGTGAAGAATTTGGCAGTCAGATCTGTGAAATCTGATTTCTAGGATATCCAGAGTGTTAAAATAAAAGCACCTTTAGTGGCTGAACTGATCCGAATCACCGGAGACCGGACGCAAGAAATCTGTGTGTAATTGTTGTTAAATCTTTTCTCCACGAGCCCCAGGTCCAGACCTGAGTGTTGAGACACTCAAGGTCTCCCGTGAACACAGCTCTCCATACTGGAAAAGCAGATACTCTCTTTTTTGTCAGAGCAGAAGGAGGGGAGGGATTTCTTCCTTGAACCTATTTGGCAGAAAACACGGAGGCTGAAAAGCAGCTTCCAACAAATGTTCAGATACAATAAACAGATTTGTCTGCACTCTGAAGAACTAAAATCCTCCATTTTAAAACATTTAATTCAAAGCAAGGACATCTGCATCAGTGAGGACACTCCTGGTCCAAGTCTGACATTTTCTTGCACTCTGTGCCTTGTTTATTTTTATTTTATTTGCTTGAGTAAATCATAAAAGTGCATCAAATTATATTTATGTTTTTGAACGTGTGTGTGAGTAACCATGCGCTTGTTGAGTTTGTGTTAGATAAACTATGTCACTGTCCAGCTGGCGTGGCGTCTCCCAGTTTTCAGTCACATTGCCCAAAAATCCTTTATTCTACAAAACAAATCAGCAATCATATAAAAAACCCTGCATCTTACTTAGTTTCTCAGTTTACAGGTACTACTTGACGAAAGTTGAGGTAAAAATACTGATGTGGAAGGAAAGAAATGACATGACGATTTCACAGCATCGTTGTTTTTTATTAACTGCAACTGTAAAAATCTTAGAAATGTACGGAGCCTCTACAGGTGATATTTTAAACAAGATAATTTATTAATATGCGTCTTTAACGACTTCACATGCACACACAAACCAAATAATGGAGGGAACTCGATTGCAATCCCATGTCTGCATGCAAGAATTTCATTGTACGACATTCTGAGGTGAAAATACCTTTTTATATATATATATATATATATATATATAAAAAACTTGATTAGATGAGTTCTCTCCATTGTATGGTGGCTGTGTGCATCTGAGGTCGTTAGAGGCACATATGAGTTTATAGTTAATTAACTTGGGCGAACAAGATTTTAAAAAATATCACCTTTCGGGATTTTAGAGGCTCCGTAAAAATGATTCCTGGTTCTTTCTCTCATAAAATGTATCCCTCGGCCTCCATGTTTGTAGTCCATACATGACATAAGACTACTAAGCTGAAACGATTAGTTGATTTACAGAAATTCAATCGGCAACGATTTTCACAGCCGAATAATCATTCTTTAAATACTTTTTAGGCATTTTTGCCTTCGTTTGAAAGTGACAGTAGTGATAAAAACAGAAAATGTGAGGTAATATTCGCCTTAACCACTAAAGCAACCAGTTATTTTCATTTATTCAGCTTCTCAAATGTGAATATTTCAGTCAGAAGACTCACGTTTGAAATGTTTATTACAGCAGCAGAACAGAGTTAGTTTGGCATCTGGGCTCCGACCTCGTCACTCCCCACAGATATGTTTACATGAGATATTGGGGAGTGATGAGCAAATATCTTAACCCCCCGTAGCCGGAGCCTGCAGGTGAATGCTGGGGTGGTGGGGGGGGCTGACAGAACAGGCAGCAATACTGATGCATTGACAAGCAGAGGGAGAGGTGGGAAATATTTGCAGTTTAAATAGACCGCCAAATTGGGAGGGCGTGTTCATGCAGAGTGAGGCATGTCTCGAAGGAGCTCGCTGTGTCGCTCCATTTATTGGTCTTCTGTGATGATAGTAAACTGAATATGTTTGCATCACCTCGAGAAAATAATCCACAGGTGAATCAATAATGGAAACAATCACGAGTTGCAGCGCTGTAAGAGAGTAACGCTGCGTTCACGTCATGTAGGATGGAAGGTAGCGATCAGAGAAACTCCCCGTGTTTGATGGCCTGCGAGCGTTGGCGTCATCTGACAACTCACGATGGTTGTATGAGCGTATTTACAAAACAACACTTTTAACGTCGCTCTTTGGGTACGTGAGGCGTCCATTTTGTTTACATTGTCAGGCACTTCCTCATTACTGAAGCGTCAAGTCGGACGTGTTAGCTCTCCCAGCTGTAATTACAACCTAGATGTTGACATAAATGGTACTTAGGAGTTGGAAACTGGTAATTACGGTTCCTCATATGACGTAAACACAGCATAAAGTCTCAGGGAGGCACAGATGTTTTGCATTGAAGATAATTACTGCAACGTCCATATAAACATGTGAGTGCTCTCGTATTCTGTATTTACCCCGAGGAGGAGTGCTCGGAGGAAAGTGTGCAGAAGCTCCTCTTAGTATTAAAGGACTGCTGTAAAGTCACAATCTGCTTAAAGTAAAAATAAGTCATTTACACAGACAGAGAGGCCAACAGGACGTCGTTACGTGTTGGTATATCGATCCAAGCGACAAGTGCATCAAACTTTAGTTTCCTTAAAGAGGGAAGAGTTCACTAAGTAGCAGAATATGTTATTTATTGGTTATAGTTACCTCTAGGGAGTCAAAAAGATCAGCGACATTTTTTGACTGGATGGAAAAAGAAAAGGTCACAAAAAGCTCAGAGGGGACGTTGAGAGGCAGATAAATGGAAGTAGTTTGTGGCCTGGTTACTGAAACAAACCTATAAAATAAAGTAATCTCTGCTGATAAGCATCAAGGTGAGCTGGGCCCTGTTCTTCAAATGTGGCTAACATGCTGTTATCCACCTAAAATAATGCCGTTTACTCTCAGTGTGGTTCTTTGAAAGCAGTTTGAGGACTGATTTGTTAATCCCGGATGAAGTTATCTTGAATAACACTGTGCTCTTATTTTGAAATAAAGGCAAAATGAGTAAAGAGTTGAAACCATGATCATCATTCACATGATTGGCTGAGTGCTCATCATGTAATTGCTGGTACACGAGCTAGGTGCGTTGGGAACCCTCCCAGCATGCACTTGGGCAACAGATTTATGGACATAAGTCTCATTTTATGTGTGTTTCCAGACCTCTGACCTCTGACCTCTGCCCATGGATCTCAAAGAAGGTGCCGGCGTGTACGGTACTCAGAGACCAGACCATATAGCAGGGAGAGAGGCCATGAAGAGCCTTAAAAGTAATAATTTAAATCTTAAAATCGATTCTAAAACACACTGGGAGCCGGTGTAAAGAGGCTAAAACAGGAGAGATGTGATCATGTTTCTTGGATCTGGTTAAAAGCCTCTGTGCAGTCTGGGGTTGATCAATAAATATGCTATGCTGCTATGACAACAGTTGCAGATGAATTTTAAAGCAGCTTCGAATAGCTAAAAAGATCCAGACTCGTGTCAGCTCGGTAATGCACGGACGAAGAGCGAGGTCCAGAGCAGAGTGAAATCTGATACTAACTGCCAAACACATAAAGGTTTTACTTTGCAACTGATTTGGTTTAAAGTTTATAAAATGTCACAATACAAACAGACATTCACATTAGAAAAGAAGCGTGCAGCCTATCTGCTGCTGCTTCCTGTTTATCTGTGAAAATGTCTCACACTAACCACCAGAGGGCGCTGCAACACCAAACGGCGGCAGTGAGCTGGTGTCACATGCTGCCTGATCAGACCCGGTATTCTCAGTACAGTGGTGTAACTTGTTGGAAGGGTAGAATTAGCTGCTATTCATAGCACCTGATGTTTTTAAGTTGCAGCCACAGAACATAGTTTTGCTCATGATGGCATGTTGTGACACATCGTGGGTGTGGACACGACCAATCAGAAGACGAAGGTGTGTTATTAACAAACCTCCACTTTTCCAATTAGTTAACATTTGGATTCTAGGTGAGACTAACTCCTGTGATGCTCATGCTGTCACGGCGACGGGATGGAGGGCAAATGAGGAGGAAGTGACATCACTCACCACATCCTTCTGGAAGTAGATGAGAGTGCCGGCCGTTATCTGAGCGATGAGGATCAGCAGGAGGCAGGTGAAGTACTGAGGAGAGGGCGGAAACAACAAATGTTAAACTCACAAAACCCCAAAACATCTGTAAGAGTATTAAAACATGCTGTCAAAGCAGCCAACCAGCAGTGAGTGTATCTACTAACAAGTACTGTGTGTATCAGAGCCTGATATCTCTTCTTCCTCTGAGCCACAGAGCTCCACTGTTGCTCCAAAAACAATTAAAAACTCATCAGTGAGCCTCACTGTTGTTCCTTCATCACCATGAACACACACACTGAAGTTTATCTGGACTCAGTCCCACACACACCGTCCTGCTGCCCCAAATACTCACTAGAGCACCAAACGTGGATTCATCCGCCACTGAAAATAGTCCCCAACAAATGCACTATTTCCTCATATATATATACACACACACACACATACACACACACACACAAAGAAAACAGTGACGTCCTGGTAAATGATCTATTTCCACCAGGTAGACAGTACTTTAACCTTTCCGTGCACACAGTACATGTGCAGGCTAATACTTTAGTGGTACAGGACAGATATCCATCCTTTCTAAAACATGAAAAAGTGGTATACAGGAGAGAAACTAGTAACCAAATCAGTATTGTGCAAGCGTATCATTGACGTTTGTATCCAGTGCTTTCAAGCTTTATTGTTGGCTCTCGTAGCTGATCCAACATCAGTGATTGACCTCAAGTAATTCAAAGACTGGATTATTTAAATATTTCATGTTGGGAAATTAAGCAGAGCTGCTGTTAGTTTCCCTCAGAGGATTAAACTATTTCCACAGTAAATCCTCCACTCATTCATCATCGTGTCTAAATGATCCACTCGTACAAACACAGAACCTCTCACTCACCAGGCCCAGCAGACAGCGGATCTCATAAATGGCCCCCACGCAGCCGAGGAAGCCCATGAGCATGGAGAAAGCCCCGACTCCAATCAGGATGTAGCAGGCGACCTTTACAGAGGTGGAGTTATCTGCATGGAAACAACACAGAGCACAGATCAGATATGTTATCTCAACATATGTTATCTCAACATTAACACAGTGGAGTTTGTGGAGTAACACAGGACGATAGTGAAGTCTGCAGCACACACACACACACACACACACACATATATATAGAACTCTTATTAGAAATTTGGTCAACAATCCATAGTGAAAAAGGATATATATTTCTTTTTAATCATTATTATTATTTTTAATAATGTTAATGTTTTACAGTGTGGTATTAGTACTTTTACTGTAGTAAAGGATCTGAATACTTCCTCCACCTCTGATGTTAATAATCTTTGCCAAACTACATGTGAGAGTATTGTGGGGGAGTTACAAGCACTATGATAATACACAAAGTAAAATACTATAAATAAGTGTCACTTCACTCTGTAGTCTATAAAATGCATATTTTTCATCATCTTCATCATCCAGCAGTCTACAACCACAATGTCAAAATCTGAAAATCTGAAACATTAATTTCATATTAATCAGCTGAAAGACAAGAAAAGCGGTTATTTTGTGTTTGACAAACATGTATTTCTGAGAGGTTTTGACAGAATTTCAAGTCAGACGTTTTGCAGGATCTTCTGGACGCGATGAAGACGAGTGGAAAGCCACTCTCGTCTTCAGTGACGTCGCAATCTGAAACCAGACACGCTCACTAATACAGCAACATGTGTGATCATCTAATGAAACTAGCAGCAAATGTGCGGCTGCAGAGCTCCGCTTATGGTGGGTGATCAGGGGCCAACGCAAGGCAGGAAGCTAAGGTAAGGGGGGGGCGTATGCATCGTTTATCCGTCTGGCTCCTGGTTGGGTTAGTTTGGGGAACTTTCTTTATTGTTGGAGCATCAAGAACTCAGAGCCAGTTTCATTTGGTTCATGAGGTCGAGTCTCCAAAAACACAGAATCACAGCGATGGTGAACGTTCAGAGTCGCACAAAAACTGCTCAAGACCGTGAACAAGCAGCATGCTGGAAGGACCACCTCAGCGTGTTGATGTCTGCCAATGCACGATTTTAAAAGACCCCCCCCCCGCAGAGTCCTCGTGGCCTCAAGGAATAATGGGATACCCCCGGGGGATCAGTGAACCAGGGCTCGAAGCTCAAAACCAAGACAAAGGGAAACGAGGAGAGTTTATGATGGAAAATTAGGCTGAGGAGGGGGGAGGGGTGGTGATGCAGGAAATGAAAACCTGTGTGTGTGTGTGTGTGTGTGTCCCCTTACACGTTTTTAGGGTCAACCTACCCTACCCCAACCAGAGACTACCGCTGCAGCTCTCGACCCCGGATTAAATACTGGCTGCTACATTACGACACAGAGGAGGCCTGTGAAGACGCCAACACACGTTTCTGTTATCCACAGAGTCTTTCAGAATCGGATTTTGAAGTTTGCTTATTCAACATTCTGGGTTTCTGACAGATTTAATTCGACAGAGCCCACTAAAATTCAAAAACATGGTTGAAATCAGTATCATACAGTGAGCTTTTGTCCACTGCTATGCATTAAACCAGCAGAAATTCTCAATTTCATTACCATTTGGTTGAAATCAAATGTTCCTTTTGTTAAGTTCAAAAGCTTCTCTCAGACTAAACACCATGTATTTCTGAGTTTAAGGGATATTTCCAGGAATGTAGTACTGCACTTCCATAAAGTTTAGCAGTGTACGAGAGACGTATTTAAACAAAGAGGCCGGGATATCCTGACTTTTGGTCCCAAATATGTGTCAAGCTCCAAAAATACTGTCTCCTCCCCACAGTTCCCATCATGCAACTCAATAACCGACAGCTGGTCTGGTTTGTAAGATAACAGCTCACACAGCCAGTAGCAAACATGCTAGCTGATTAGCTCACTAGCAATAGATGCTACCTCGGCTACCCCTGTCGGTCACGTGACCCTCACCTTGCAGGTCATGACAGTCTGTTGAGAGGAGCAATAAACTGTGACGGATGTTTACAACTGACAGTGTGTCGTTGTTTGTCTCCTCCAGATAAATGTGGCTAACCTGGAGAGTGAACCTGCGCTGCAGCATCCCTTAATTGGTAATCAGTCACTGCCACGCCCGGTGGTTAGGTGCTCCTGCGTCACATACCTGTGAGTAATCATTAACCTTGATATTTATCATTTGAAGAATCCACTTGTCAATTTCCATATTTTGGTGTTTGTTTGCCACCACTTGTGACCATGTGCTGGCTTCATTTCCTTGTTGCACATGTTTTGTCTTGTGCTTCTGCTAATGTTGTCTAATCAGACTGACTGTTGTGTGAGTTCTGGAGTTAATTTACAGTGTGGGAGGCTTTTCTTTATTTCATGTGTCAAATAACTCAACATACTAATGTTTCTTATTTGCTGGCATTACATGGAGCTTATTACAAAACTTCAGTGACTCCTGACACATATGTTTCTACTATTTTCAGAGCACACACACACACAGTCATGTTTCCATCACTGACTTACATTAATTTCCTGGAGACAAACCACCTTAAACCAAGTCTTCACCCTAAAGTTTAATGGTTTACGTTATGGGGACTTGCATTTGGTCTCCAAAAGGAAGGCGAGTCCCCACAATGTGACTGTGTAAACAATGAGTAATCCATGTCCACACACACACACACCCTTACAGATTGGAGATGTAACCCACTGTGATATCTGGAATAAAATCCTTTGACTGGAGCCAACAGAGAGAGGTGTTCCCCGAGGTCTCCCTCCTCCACATGCAGGTTTGTTCACAACCCGTCTGTTGGTCTGAGCTGTAATAAACCAGATTTGTCCTGAATATTTGGGATGATATTAGACGGGTATCAGCAGAAATGAGGTCTCGCTCTGACTCAGCGTGGTCTTTGTACAATCAGGTCACAGCAGCACCAGGCTGATTTCATCACACACACACACACACACACACACACACACACACACACACACACACACACACACACACACACTGCACCAGGCAGGCTCATTGATTCGCCCTCAAAACCACTGTGATCATCTGCGAGCCCATAACGGGCCACTGGCTCGGCTTTATAAAATGTTCCATTGAGCATCACTACGTCTCATTTATGTGCAGACACAAAGCTAAACTGTCCGCTGCTAGCTTTAACCCTCTGCTCCGCGTTGTTCGCGTCGTATGACCGCATTCCCGGCCTCGATGAAATCCCTGGACTCACGCTATCTGTCCTCCCTCCTCTCGGCTCGGACAGACCGGTGATGTAGTGCGTGGCTGTGTGGCTGTGTGTGTGTGTGTGTGTGTAGTGATGAGTAAGGCGGTGAGCGCACTGGGCTGATGTGATGCATGCTGATGCTGGACAGAGCAGAAAGAGCCCAGTGTCTGAGGGGAGGACACCTGCAGAGAGGCCACGGGCGAGGGACAAATGTCCTCAGTGACGCCCGCTGGTCTGAGAGCACACACACACACACACACACACACACACCGTCTCTCCATTACACCAGCTCAGTGTCTGTCTCTATATTTCTGCATCAACACTTCGTCAGTCGTCTCTTTGCCCGTCTCTCTGTCTCGCTGACACTGGTCGTCTCTCTCTCTTATTCTCTCGAGCTGAGAAACTCTTACTGTCACTATTTCAGAGGGAATATGTCCAATTTTGGGGGGGAAATTGGCTTATTTGATATCAATTTCATGTCTGTGCGTTAAGTAGAAAGCTGGAGTCAGTGTGTGGTTAGCCTAGCTTAGCATAACGACTGGAAGCAGGGGGAAACAACTAGCTTGAAACTTGTTTTAGTTCAAAAATACACCTTCCAACAGTGATGAAACGTAATTAAGTACATTTACTCAAGTACTGTACTTAAGTACAAATTTGAGGTACTTCTACTCCACTACATCTCAGAGGGAGATATTGTACTTTTTACTTCTCTACATTTATCTGACAGCTTTAGTTACTTTACAAATTAAGATTTTTGCACACAAAACATATGAAGAGTTTATAAAATATGATGTTGTGCTCCCCAACAGTTTAGTACAGCTAAAACGATTAGTTGATTAATTGATAAGTCGATTGACCAAAAATTAATTGGCAAATATTTTGACAGTTGCAGCTGCCGGGTGTTGGCAGAGCTATTTTTTCCACTTTGGACAGATCCAGGCTAGCTGTTTCCCCCTGCTTCCAGTCTTTGTGCTAAGCTATGCTAATCGCCTCCTGGCTCTAGTTCCAAACACACAGATTGTTTTCTCTCAGCAATTAAGTGAATATGCGCGCTAATAAGTGAACCAACACTTCTTTAATCTTACAAGTTGCAGGTTGTTGAGCCAAATTGGTCTTTGAACACTCTGTCAGAGAGCAGGAGAGTAAACGAGGCTGTGATGAGAAAAACATGGAGGAGGAAAAAAGAGAAAGGCTGACAAAGAAAGATTTGTTTTGTGGCTTAAAGGAATTTCTTTTTTTAAACAAACACAGTCCACAGAAGCAGAGCAGAAATCTGCTGGACACTTGTGTTTAACTCAACAGTCTCATATGGTGGAAAACACACCAGCGAACAGGCCTCCGGACCAACACTGACGCATGTCTGCCTTCATCAGGGTCACAGTGACTGATAGACAGGATGAAGGAATGTCTGTTATCGGAGTCGTAATGCAGCTCAGAGCTTTGGAAACCAAACAGATGGAATAATTACATTAAAAAACACCAGCAGCCGAATAGACGAATTGATGATTTATGTGTTGAGCTCTCAAGTGGAACTGAACCCGTTCACACTGACAGTGGAAGCAGAGATGTTTGGGTTAATCACCGTCTCCAACAGATGAAGGTCTTTCAGTCTCAAAGCACAAGTCTGAAATGAATTATGACACAAGCTTTGGGAAAAAATAACATGAACGTAGCGCTGTTTAAGGATGTGAAACTGCTGATGTGGAGCAGCTAATTAAACCCAGCAGGAATTAGTTGCTACTTTACGATTTACATAATCAAACTGCAGAAATGCATCATTTAATAAAAATTGGGGAACATTTCGAAAAGGAAACATAGCACCAAGCCAGCAAGAGCTACGTGGGGTGGCAGCTCACCATCGGCCCCCGTGTAACCAGATCACTCCATCTATAGCAGCCCCTCGTTGGCCCCTTTATCAGCATTACTGTCGCTCATAATGTGATCGAAACTGGGAAACAGAGATTTAGGTGCGTAAAACTGGTTTCATGGAGCAGAGCTTTATGACTTTCACTTTCTGTTTTTCCAAAGTCTCAAATAGTTGTTGAGCAGCTGATAAAAATGGACTAAATTACATTGAAAAGTTTCAGTTTTGTAGATAATAACATTTGTTTTAATGGGATTTGATGACTATATTTTCAACATATAACTGGTTCAACAGGATCTACTGGACAAAAGCGTAAAACCTTCTACAGACATCACAGCGTTATACGCAGGTTTACTGAGACAGCCACCACAGTAACGGCTGGATTCATTTATAGTTTATCATGTTTGAACCGTTTCTTCTTCTTCTTCTTTCTTTCACACACAAACATTTAAAGACACATATCGAAAGACACACACACTCCGGCAGCCTGCAGCTAGAACTTGGCCTGTTTTCAGCCTGTTAATCATGGCTCCATTTGTATTGGCCTACATGCGCTCTACAAATGGATTAGTGTAAAGGGTCCACTGGGAAAAAAAACAACACATTGGTTGCTTGTTTTGTTTCGTGCTTCAGAAGTCAGTCACACTGAAATCCAGCCAGGAGGGCTGCATCGAACGGTTTTTATCCTGTCGTAGGTCCAAACGACTGGAGCGATAATTACAACTCAAAACATACAAATAAAAAGAATCAGGTCATACGAAGTAAACATCGAAAGGACTCACACACTGCATGCCAGCTATCAGCGATCATCAGTCTGTTTGTTCCTCAGTTTCACTGGAAGGAAAATCACATTAAATCTGATACAGGAACTCACTCAGGATGACGATGAAGCTCTGATTGTCCAGGAGGAGCCACAGTCCGAAGCCCATGATGACGGCCCCGCACAGCTGGAGGACACACACACACACACACACACACACACACACACACACACACACACACACACACACACACACACACACACACACACACACACACACACACACACACACGTCAGCCATGAAAACATGCTGCAGACAGGCTGTAAAACACATTTCAACACACAGCAACAGATTAAGTTTATATGTGAAGATGCAACAATACGTTCAGCTCACAGTTTGGTTTTATACTGGTTATACTGGCGTGTTTTACTGGTACAGGTGTATTCCAGTTTGTGCTTCTTTTAATCATCCTTTCAGACTCTTTTTGCCAATACATGCAAAGCTGAGCCCTGAGGAACCACGAGGTGATGAGCTGGTCTGCATCTAACATCTTGCTGTGGCTGTTTTTGCTTGTACTATTCTTCCCTGCAGTATTTAAAACTCCTCTGCTGACCAAATGGCACCAAATATATGTCCACATCTGTTTGTGTGCACCCGTTTTTATTAAATATAATAGCTCCGCTAACTCAAATATGACAGATGTGACAAATACACATTGCATTTCCAATAAAATCAGAATCAGAAACAGGTTTATTGCCAAGAAGGTTTTCACATACAAGGAATTTGACTTGGTGTTGTGGTGCATAACGGTCAAAATAAACAAAGTACACAATTACAATTAAAATATATAAGATATATATATTCTAAAATGAAGAGCTGTACAGTGTTTATGGATGGGAATGTGCAAAATATTAACTAAATAATGTGAAAATGTTCACAGTTTAAAAGAAAAAAAAGATGCGAAACTAAATAAAAACCTAGAGATCTTCACAATAAAAGCCTCCTGCTGGTTCGTTGTTGAAAAGCTTTTTATGTGCAACAGCAGGAAATGTTCAGGTTGCCTCAGCAGTACGTTAACAGCTGTGATACAACGATAGAGATCAGTAAACAGTAAAATCAGGCTGATTTCTGAGAGTATGAACAGGAAAGTAGGAGTGAAACTAAACTCCAAACCACAGAGATTCAGTTAAAAGCTGAACTCAGAGAGACTTTAAAGAACAGATCTTTCTCTTTAGTCTCCAACACAGATGCAAACTGTTTAACTGAACACAGCAGACGGTCAGAAATAAGCTGCTGTTTTTGTCAAAAACAAACTCTTTCAGGTCTCCTGACCAATAAAATGGCATCTGTGTTAGCAGTTTTTTACGTAGATGGGACGAAATCATTTCAGTGCAGAGGTCTGATAATCAAATATTCAAGGTGTGCAGCGATACAATGCCTCCGTGCCATGTCTTATCAATTCTTAATGTTCCAGGATTTTACCAGGTCAAAACTTGCTTTCAAGGCTCAACTCTTTAAAAAAGAAGCCAAGTCTGAAGAGTCTCACAGCAGTGAATTCCAAGTTTCAAGAACTTCAATGACCCTCAAACAGAAGTACTTAATAAAAATAAATAAAAGACTTTAAAATGTAAAGAGCTCATTTCATGTTGCTGAAGTTTAGTACCTTCATTTTTGGTCCCGGCAGGAACATGTGAGTGCTGTCTGTTTATTTTTAAGCAGTAATGAGATTAAAATGAAATTCAAAAGTCCCTCAGATTCAAAAATGGAGATGACATGAGAAGCTGGAGTTTAAATTCACTACAAAATATTTTAAGCAAATGCAAAATGTAACTTAATGACTACAAATTTCTGTAATTAAAGAATTTCCCCCGATTGTGCTTTCTTGCTGTTTGTCTCATAAATTCAAACACACACAGTGTTTATCTGTCTGCTAAGAAGCTCTCATCCTCAGATCACAGATTTCATTTCCACAGACGAGAGAGAGGAAACGAGAACGTATCACCCTGGCAACTAAGCCACAAACACTTCATCTGCACTGTAATTAAGACTCAGAGACAGAAAGACAACATGAATGAGCTGAATCAAGCTGTCCACAAAACTGCAGTCTACCGAGACTTTACAGCAACTTTATATTTTCACACAGCCAAAACACAATCAATCTGTGATTTCCAATATTCAGTTATAATTCCCCTTCTTCAATGAAGTTATGTATTTACATATTCTTTCAGTAGCCACTTTTAGCCTTGTCTACATTTTCTTCAGTCAGTCCCAGAGCAAATTATTACCACACAGCTACTTTACACAACAGACAACAGGACGTTAGCTAATTCAAACCACTTCCTAATATTCACTGCTATTGACACGGCAACAAAAACAAAGAAAAAACATCTAACAAAAAGTGTGAGGAACGGATTAAACAGTGTCTTTATTTACTATTGCTTACTACTAGCTTACTACCAACGGTAGTAACCCGGTGTTATGTCCAAGAAGCAAACCATTAAACTACATTAGCTTGTGGGGTTACAGGTTGAACATTCACAACTAGAACAGTAGAAGTGTAGTATTTCCCCACTGTGTGAAGCTGGTCCTGGATGCTATCAGAGTTTAGGCTAATGCTAGCAGCTCTGTCCTGCTCTTTATTGGATTTGGGGAACTTTAAACTCGAGCAACTCCAGCTAATGTTACCAGAGATCGTGATACGTTTGCTCATCGGTTAAACTGGATTTATAGTCCACACAAGGAGCAAAAGTGTAAGGGATGGATTAAACAGCGTCTTTAGTTGCTTAAGCTGCTATAGTTAGCATGTCCGCCTAACTAGGTTACTAACAACGGTAGTAACCCGGACCTACATCCAAGGAGCAAACCATTAAACTACATTAGCTTGTGGGGTTACAGGATAAAAATTCACAACTAGAACAGTAGAAGTGTAGTATTTCCCCACTGTGTGAAGCTGGTCCTGGATGCTATCAGAGTTTAGGCTAATGCTAGCAGCTCTGTCCTGCTCTTTATTGGATTTGGGGAAGTTTAAACTCGAGCAAAATTCAGCTAATGTTACCAGAGATCGTGCTATGTTTACCAAACTCATCGGTTAAACTGGGTTTATAGTCCACACAAGGAGCAAAAGTTTAAGGGATGGATGAAACAGTGTCTTTATTTACTTAAGCCGCTATCGTTAGCATGTCTGGCAAACTAGTTTACTACCAGGCGCACATCAGCTACGTCGTAGCCTCAGAGCTGATGCACGTAGCCGCCGTAGCTACGGCGTAGCCCCTTAACGTAGAAGTATAAATCCAACTTTAATCCTCACTGTCTCACTTGTAATGTTAAAGGTAAAACATACTGTTTGAAAATTCGAACAAGTCTGTAAGCTAAGCAGGAAAACAGGATTATGTTAGAATGAAATAACAGTCTGAACTTACATTTTTACAAATTAGACTTAATAATACAGGCACTAACTACACTACAATATGCTGTTTCATTATTTCCATTTCTTCTACAGTACATGGATCATCAACTCTACATGGATGCTGACTTTTTGACTGGAACATGTAGCATCAGTCTTTCAGCAAAATATGTATGTAATGTTAGCCATCAAGTACACATTTAGCACCTATTTACAAGATTCTTGTTTTAAAACCAGTCAGCTGGAAACATTAAAAAGTCAGCCGGAGACAGTGTTTTCAACCAATTAATGGACCTAATGTTAGCTTAATTAGCTAGCCAGGTAAAGCTGATAAAATCTGCTAGCAACAGTTGTTATTTCAGCTAAATCGGAGGTCACCGGATAGAAATGAGAAGCTCTCGTCCCTGTTACTAGCTTACCTTACCAGCCTACAGCGAACCGTAACCCTAGTGGTGCAAAAGAAAGGCCACTAAAGCAGAAATATTAAACAAACAACAATATTAGGTGAAGAACATGTTGAGAGAGGTATGCTGTAGGGCTGAATTTATAGTAATTTGCTTTATTACAAATGTCAGTGTGATTCTACATTTTGGCCAGTTATCCCAGGAAGTAAGAGAAATAAACCAAACATGTAAACATGACGTGCACCGAGAACAGCTCTTTAAATAGTGTTTTAAGGTGCATTTCTCCTCCAATGGCACAGACGTGAATGTAAAATACTCACGAAGAAGATGAGGTTGAAGAGGAACAGGAAGTACTTGGCTGCTGTCATGCATCCTTTCCCCATGGTGCTGGATCTGTAAACATGAGAGACAGATTTACATGAACAGGTGAAGTTATTCTGTATGAGAGCAGAGCAGGATTGTGTATCCAGATTTGCTTTGGGGATGAGCGTGATGTGAACAAGTGGTGACAGATGCTATAACGACCACAGACCTCTGAGGCTAAGCTTGATCATGATCCGGACTGGGGGGGGTGGTTCAAATCTCCAGGATTACACCCGCAAAACCAGTACAAATCACAACCTCAATCTGAGCACAGAGGGAGGAGAGGCCAGACCCTCTGTAGCCCTCTCTGACTGACAGTCTGTCTCTCACATCCAGATCCATACATATTTATAGGAAATCAATATATCAATATTACTGTAATAAGAGTAAAAATATATGATCTTTACACTCAGGGCAGATAAGGGTATTTGCACTCACCAAATTGCAGATTTATGTGGTGATGACATTATTTTGTCCTTTGAAGGTTTATTTGACATCCATTTAAGGTATTTTATCTTAAATATCTGCAGATTAGAAGCAACATTTTTAAGACGTACAACTCTCCATCTCCACCTAAAGACGTGTAAAGCAGTGGTTGGATGTAATTAAGCACATTTACTCAAGTAAAGCCCCTTGAGGCAAATTGTAATTTGTGATATTGGGCTGTATAAATAAAATTTGAGTAAAATAAAGTACTTTACTTAAGTGAATAACAAGTACCTCAAATTTGTACTTTTTATGCTGCTTTCTACTTCTACTCCACAACAAGATTTTATACATCAAACATATAATCAGTTTATAAAATATGCATTGTTACAGACAAAACTAAAATGAGCTCCACCTTGACAACATTCAGATGCTGCTTGGACGGTAATGAATCAGGAATACATTTCCAATAATAAATAATGGGGCCATTTTGCATAATAAGTACTTTTTGATACTATAAAGTACAAGTTGCTGCTAATACTTGGATTATTATTATTATCATCATCATCATCATCATCATCATCATCATCATCTCTGGGTGCAGACACTGGTGAATTTCAAAGTGAAAGTTATAAAATCCCACACAAAAAACACATTCGACTCGCTTTCTCCACGGATGACCTTTCTGTGGTGGCTCATATTTACAGAAAACCCAGCCTGACATCAATTCAGCATCTCCCTCTCTGTGTTTTTTCCACCTCCTCTTCACCTCCCTGCAGCCATCCCTCCTCTCCCTCTGCATACAGTAATGGCCTCTTACTGTCCAATAAATCTATGAAAATCTGGGTGAAATATGGAGGCCTGACTCGATGTTTCCTCCTGGCAGCGAAGCCCTGTAGCGTGAGCACAGTGCCCGTGTATCCGACCCATATTCCCATCACTGTAAATGGGTTACTGTTACAACACGCATGCCTGTGCCAGTTTAGAGGGTGGAGGGTGGGGGGGGCACCTGCAGGGATGACAGAGGGAAGAGAATATGCAATGGGAAAGACATTTTGGCAAACGGTCGCAGCAAAGCCAGATGGAAGGTATTATAGACTATAAACAGAGCAGGCTGAAACCTTAACAAAGACCAGGTCAGCCTGTGATATTGCACAGCAAGAGTCTGAAAGGAGAGACGCTGCAGTATAAAAGACTGAGACCCCAAATTAAACTGAATCTTTTCAGGTCTGTTTTTAAGCCTAAAACTTGGGGGGGAGGCACTGCTGGGTAAAGATTTCACTATAAGAAAAGGGATTAAAACAAAAAATACGCACAAATGAAAGAAGTAAAAGCAAACAGTTTATGCACATATAAGGATAAAGCTATATATATTCTATGTTTTTGTTATTATCAACAAATCCTAATGAAAAGACCAAAATGTGTTAGTTGGTTTCTCCGTACTGTCTGACTTCCTGTCTGCGGCTCTCAGCTCCAAGCCGATTGGTTCCTACTGAAGACGTAAATCTTTAAAAACACCTCACAAAAATATTGTTTAATTTTTTAAAAAGTCTCCGTATTTTCCTAACACAGCTGTTCACTGTAGTTTTTAGCAAACAAACAGGAAGGAATAGTTCATTTGTTGGGGACTATTTTCAGCTGCAGATTAATCCACATTTGATGCTCTGTTGAGTATTTACAGCCACAAGATGGCGTATGTGAGATCGACTCTTTACTCATGGTAAAGGCCCAGTCACACTAGCATTTAAAACTGCTAAATGCGACAAGATCATTTAATTTCAATGTAATCTGTAATCTGTGGATTCTTTCGCAGGGGAGAAGAAAATCCATGCTGTCTCGACGGAGCTGACCAAACGACGACCAGGAGAGTCCAAAATGGAGCTATCGTAGCTTATTAGCTGTGTGACACCATCCAGTTTTATTTAACTTCTCTCTGCTCCTCAACAGAGGAATGGTTTGCAGACAATCATGAGACAGGAGTCGATGGTACAACTACATCTTTTAAATAAACTGGGTGAATTTATTGTCCCGTTAGCGAGTAAGCTAAGCTAACAAGCTTAAGAGCTTACTAATTGACAGTTAGCAAGCTTGTTAGTTTAGAGACTTTTATTTTCCCTCTTCAATAACTTTGTATTTAACAACATGGTGTACAACGGTGAACAAAATTCCAGGGGGGAGTTAACGGCACAGTACGGAAAAAATAGAGAGAAAATAGTGCTAACCTGGATGGCTAGCACGTTAGCGGTTAGCTTGCCAGGTACAGTCATTCACAAACTAGCCCAGCGAGTAGTCACTACGACACCAAACTTATAGAAACAACTATTTTGCAAAGACAGACAAATTAATTTCACTGTGCTACTTTCTGGTGTAACGCGTACAAATATGTCTTTGGAATAAACTTGTGAACAAGCTAACAAGCTGCTAGGTTAGTCAACCTTCTTCCCCCTCTTTAATAAAACTCTTTATTGAATGAAATGTACAATCCTGAGAACAAAATGCCAGGAGGAGTTAACAGCACAGTACAGAGAATATAGAAAGAAGCTCGGGGGAGCTATTGTGAATGAAAAGTGCTAGCATGTTCTTGGCCTGCTAGTGTGTTAACTGTTAGCTCGTCAGCTACAGTAGTTCACCTGCCACCCCTGCATTAGTCAGTCAGTACGTCGCCAAGACTCAAGCAACACCACATTATGGTGCCTTCAAGGCTTCCCAGAGGTCTAAATCTGGACTGGAGGTTGTAAACATGACAAAAGCATTTATGTACTTCTGGTTGGTAAAAAATAAAATACAGAAAAAGGTCCTGAAACAAAGGCTTTGTTAAATTTAGAAGTGCCACGGAGCCTCTTTCTGCTGCAGCTGCTGAATAGAAACATGTCTGCTTCAGGAATGTACATGATGTTCCAATTAATTTATTAGCCTAAAGTTGTTGAATATGGCATTTTTAAAAAAAAAGTGTTTTAAATAAAACCATAGGGAAGATACTATTCACAGCAGCTGCTTTTTCACACCAAAAAAACTCATGTCTGTGCAAAAATATGCAACCAGTCTAGGCACAACAATAGAAACATGCTTTCCTAATTATTCCCACAGAGAGCTTTCTGCGCAGTCTGGAGAACATTATGAAGCCAGTAAGTGTCGTGAATGTGCAGCTGAAAACAGACAAAGTCTTTAAATGTTATTTAAATGATTCTCGGACACAAACAGAAGCGCTGCAGGTCGAATCTGTGCCGTCAGAAGTTGTTTTGACCCAGTTCACACAGACTTTGAAACTGGGTTGTCTGTCCACTCTGACCTGCCTCAGAGGTCAGAGGGAACCAGTCCCAGTTACCACACAGTGATGCAGCCGTCACCCTCTCAACACACACACACACACGCACACACACACACACACCACTGCCAGTCGGCTCACACTCACTCGAAAATACTTCAACACAAGAGTCAGACTGAGCTCTTCTTCACTGAGCCGGTGTCTGTCCTTTACCCTGAAACCTTTCTGAAGTCTAATCTCTCAAAGACAAAAGACCACATTTACACTCAGGCACTTCATGTGTCTTGGGTGGATCCGATCTGATCTCAACAAATAGAAAATTTGTAAATAGAAATTTGTTTATGTACAGTTTTTGTGAATTTGGTCAGACTGCACTCGCCCTTGTTGGTGGTGCAACCCTTTTAAAATATCTGATGGAGTCTGCGACACTAGAACACTTTCCTTATTGGAAGGCAAAGCGTAAAAACTGAGGATATAAAAGCCAGATAATTGTTTGAGTGCCATTGTTTAAATTCTGCTGGGAGTTTCCTCCCAAAGACAGCTTCAACAACCAAAGCTAAACAAGCTGAAGCAGCACTTCGTATCATACAGCTGCCTTCTGCTTTGAACAAACCCTTCCTCTCCTCTGTCTGTACGTCCCTCCTTCATGTTATTGCTGCTCCTCCTCCTCCTCCGGTTGTACCAGGCACAACAACACACAGCTCAGTGTGAATGACTCAACAACAGTCCATGAGGAAACTAAAGATATGAGGTTTCTCTTTTTCTGAGCAGCACGTGAATCTGACCGAAAGGGTTAAAGTGGGTCATTAAGGTTTTTACTCACATTTATTCAAAGAAATCAAATACATTAAGTCACATAAAGAAAGTTTGATCGCCAGTTTGTGGTCCATATTTTCTCACTTTGCTATTATTGGTTGCGTCTGGAAGTATTTTGTTATTACTTTCCATTTGAACTCCCTCCGAGTGTTCAAATTAGTCTCTGAATGTGCCTCCGTATGTACTTCTCTCCAGGCATCGAGGAGATATCTCAGCAGTGTTGGGGAAGCATAGCTTAGCAAACTACCAATAACTTCACACTGGAAGAAGCTAAACTACGGAGAAATAACTACAGCTACTTGTAGTTTAATGATCAAATCAACAATGTACATGCAGGGTTCGTACAGCTTTTTAAGAGTAAAATTCAAGCACTTTTCAAGCACTTTCAAGGCACCTAAACCAAAATCATCACATGTAAATTGTTACTATAAATTCCAGGAGACAACAAACAAATATGACGACGGGATCGTTTCATTTCAAATATTAAAAGATTTTTTGAGTGATTGTGTCGATGATGAAACACCAGATTATGTTGAAAAATCAAGCATATTCCTGACCTTGAAAACACAACGGTTAAAATCAAGCATTTTCCAAACTTTCAAGACTTCGTACGAACCCTGTATCATGTGATACGGTAATTGAGTTTATTGCAAAAAGTGTTGTTCACAGGACATACAAGTGTACAAGTGCAAGCAATGTCAGCTTTGGTTTTGTATACAATGTCTGTCAGTCAGACACCTGAGCCCAGGTGGGGGTTATTGCACCAAGCAGGATTACTCAGTTAGCCTTTGAGAAACAATGGTAAAAAGAAAAAAAGAAAAGAAAAAGTCATTCCTTTCCTTTTATGGCTCTAAATTGTTTGTAGTTTCAGAAGTTAAATACACAAAAAAATGGCCAAAAAACTACTGGAATCACAATGGAAATATGAATGTAGTTCAACTACCAGCAAGCTACTGCAACATGTAGTTACACTACTAGTTTAATTACATGCAGTTCACTTCTCCCCAACACTGTATATCAGTGTTCATTTTAGCCTTTATATGAAAGGTGATGTTTGGGTTCACGGGCAGAAATATGTGACAATCATTAGAGATTAGTTTTCAATCCTCATCTGTTTAATTGCAGTGTTTCCCCTCCACTCCTTTATGTGCCATAAGAGCGTCTCCGCGGTGTGTTTGTGTGTTTAAGCAGGTTTCTGTTTTACACGCACTCAAGAGAAAATGCAGCTGAGCCGGCCCTCGAGTCACTCTGTGCCAAACAGTCGAGGTGTGTCTGAAACATCTTTGTTTTTAATTCCTCCTGTTAAACTCTGCACACAGTCAGCAGAGCTGCAGGTGTCGTTTCACAAGAAGCCGCTGCTGCTGTTCGCTCTGGTTTGCAGGGATGAAGAAAAATAATCCATCACAGTAAACATTTCTGTTTCATTTGTTCTGAGCTGCTGTTTCGCTCTGAAGATAATCCCTCATAAACTCTTTGCCTTCCTGACATCTTTTTGTTCTCAGCGTCTTTATAATCCACGGCAGCAGCTAACGTCACGCTCGCTCTGACAACAACAAACACAAAATAAACTACTCACAGAGATGCTCTGCAGAATAATCTAAAAATGCTATAACTTTAAATGACAACAGATGCTCCACTAAAAACCTAATCTGCTACATATTTGGCTTGAAATAGACAAAAAGATATTAACAGTTTGATTACGGCTGCAACTAATGATTATTTTCATTATAAATATTCATTATTTAGAATTTGTTCTATAAAAAAGTCCCAACTGACGTATTTAAACAGCTTGTTTTCTTTCTGACCAACAGTCCAAAACCCAAAAGTATTCAGATTATTATCATATAAATAATAAATATTCACATAAGAAGCTGGAACCAGTGGATTTTTGGCATTTTTTGCTTTTAAAAAAAAAGGGACTGATGAATTGACTATCAATTAATTTGCTGATTAATTTTAAATCACTTGTTCGACTAATTGTTTCAGAAAGTTAGACCCTCCTCATAAATTCTAGAGAACAACAATGTTAAGAGCCGACAAGAAATGACACAGAAATTTTGATCTGCAACAATCAGTCAATTAATTGGCAACTATTTTGATAATCAATTAATAGTTTGAGTAATTTTTCAAGCAAAAATACCAGACGTGCTGGTTCCAGCTTCTCATGTGTGAGAACTGCTGTTCTTCATCATAATATGACAGGAAATTAAATATCTTTGAGTTTTAGACAAAAGGAGCTATTTCCATCATCACTTTAGGTTCTAGTTTAATGACCATTTTTCACAACTTTTTGACATTTTATAGACTTAACCATTAAACGGTTCATCAATAAATCAAAACAATAACTGCCAGATTAATTGATAACAAAAAGAATGGTTAGTTGCAGCCGTACTGAAATTTGTGAGGCGGCAAATGCTCATGCAACGTTTGCTATGAGTTGAATTTCTGTGTATCGCTGTTATTGTTCAGCTCATTTTGGTTAATTTGACAGTTTGGACGTTGAAATTCAGAGTCATGAAGCTAAAAACTCCTGACACTCTGGAGTTAAGAGTTTTTCATGTGGCAGTAGTGACGCCGTGTCTGTGTCCACGCCGCTCGCACACTCGTTGACTCGTGCAGAAATGTGCAGGAGGTGCGTGGGGGGGCAACAACAACAACAACAACAACCAGCTCTTTTGTTTGCTGCCTTCCCTCGCTGTTCTTTTCATCAGGACTATTTGTAGCCTGAAATTTAAATCCCATATTAGCAGAACAAAGAGAGCGTTTATCTGATGCTTTTCCTCGTGTTTATCATTTAAAACTTAATATTGTTCTCACACAGGCTGTTGGTGTTTGTCAAACAGGCCTTTTCTCTTTTAAAAGGAATAGTTTGACATTTTGGGAAATACCCTTATTCACTTTATTGCTGAGAGTTTGATGAGAAGATCGATGCCACTCATGTCTGTGCATTTAGTATGGAGCTAGAGCCAGGAGGCTATTAGCCTAGCTTAGCATAAAGACTGGAAGCAGGGGGAAACAGCTAGCCTTTCTCAGTCCAAAGGTCAAAAATACACCTTCCTACACCTCTAAAGCTCAGTGATGATCTCTTCATATCTTGTTTGTTTAATCTAAACAAACAGAAATGTACAGTAAAAACTGTTCCTGGGGAACAGGCGCTGTGACTTTACTGGTAGGTCGTAATTTGTGGGAAGTTCATGCTATCGTCCCAGTTCCACCCCTCACTGGACCCTGAACAACCAGTAGGAGTCTCTAGTACTTACCTGATATCAGACAGATTTGTCAACTCGTTACATTTCCATCTTCAGTCTGACGTTGCCTTCACTCTAACTGATTTCCATGGGGGAGGGGGATTGGATTTTCCCCAACCAATCACTAGAGACCAACTTATCCACCTGAATCGAACATCATTTAAGTCAACACTGGTGCCAACATACTGGTTTTGCCGGGGTTTTAAGAGTGGAGCAAAGTAAAAACAAACTACAATGTCGGGCGATATTGATAAGACAGTAATTGGTACTTTTAATTGATTTAGAACAGCCTTGATAGCAGCGTCCATCTTATCTATAGCGGTCGCCATTGTTGTTATTACTCCTTCTTGGTTCCGGTGCACATCTTGACAACAGCTTGACAACGGCGTTAGTCCCGCCTGTGGCGCTGATTGGCTAATCGTTAGTGCTCCCACTGTGCTCATTGGATTGATCGCATTTCAAACCGAGAAAGAACGCTGTTACATGTCATGATGCCAGACGCAGTCAACTCGGTGGAGTGGGCGGATTCAAAGGTCTGGACCCAGGCAACTCTAGTGCAGCAGCAAGGATGAAATCCCTCACTGGCCTCCCACCCGCAAAGACAACCAGCTACCATCTAAGACGGACCGCTACAACCGAACTATTGCAAACTTTACCCCTGCAACACCTGTGTGACCCACAGTAAAACTTTATAAAGACGTCAAAGAGGATTTGGCTCAAAAAAAGATATTTCAGTTTCAGATTTGTGAAGAGAGAACTACAAGAATCTGTTGAAAGCTTAATGCCACACACGTCACCACCACAAGGAACAGTAGCAGCAAAACAAGCTGTAAAAACAACATTTTATAAAGTTGATATGGTGAACACATATTAGCAAGATGCCTCTTCAACACATCCAGCAGACACGGAGCAACATGAGCGATCATTAACAGTCATGTGTTTGTGTCCAATATTTACTCTCCTTTAGTTTTGGTCTCCGCCAGCTCCTGAGCATAAAGACTGTTCAAAAATACACCTACCAGCACATCTACATCACCAAGCAACATGTTATATCTCATTTATTTAATCCGTAAAACAAACAAATGTAAAAACACAAAACTTGTTGGTATTACACAGAGTTACTGTTAGAGTTGTCAGTGTCAGTGACCGAAAACATTAAAGCTGCAGGACAGAAAACCAAAACAACAAGCTGAAAGACACTAAAACCTGCAGTCGGGTGATAACACTTTCTACTTTATATACAGTCATTAGTCATCATTAATCCATTGTTAATATAAAAATATTGATTAGTGCAGCTTTAAAGTTACATGCCGTGTGAACATTTTCATCTTTCTGCAGCCGGAGCACAATCATCATGTAGCAGCTTATTATTTTAGTGATTAGTTGATTGTTTTGTCTGTAAAATGTGAAAGGTGTTAGCGATAATTCCCCAAAGCCCAACATGATGTATTCAAATTGCTTTGTTTTATTTGACCAACAGTCACAAAAAACACAAAAATGTTCAGTTTACAATCAGATACGACAAAGAAAAACAGGAAATCGTCGCATTTGAGAAGCTTCACGCAGCAAACGTTTGGATTTATTTCTTGCAAAATAACTAAAACGATTTATCGATTATCTTAATAGCTGCAGCTCAAGTTCACAGGAAATGTTGTATATAACAAAACACACACACACACACACACACACACACACCACCTCCACATCTTCTCCCCACCTGACAACAACACCATTAACGCACTCTTTCAATAACACAACCTCCCCCCTCCTCCCTCTCAACAATGGCAGCTTTCAGACACAATCTTCTCTCCGGCAACAAAAGAGGAAACTCGACACACGGAGGGCTGCTCTGGACTTACATTTCCTCGGCACAATGAGAGCAGCCGTTTGAAAGATGCCCCTTTCTCACCGTGAGACCTTGTTTTCAGAGACACCTGACCTGACACACCTGACACACCACGGAAAGCTGCGCTGAGCTTTAAGACACATTTCTACACCTCGACCTCGAGGAAAATCACTCAAGCTGCCAAAAAAAATAGATGCACGACAAATATGTTTTAACTTCAACTGACAACAAAAGCTCAGTTTAAAGATTAATCTGCTAATATTTGGCTTGAGACAGACCAGAGATAATAACAGATTAGAGCTGCAACTAATGATCATTTTCATCATCGATTATTTTCTTGATTGATCATTTTGGTCTGTAAAATGAGTCGACATATTTAAATCCAGAAGTATTGAGTTTACTTTCATACAGGACAAAGGACAAATCAGAGAAGCTGGAACCAGAAGAAATCTGGGATTGGGGACTGAAACGAATTATAGATTATCAAAACGGTTGCCAAGATTTTCTCTGTTGATCAACTAATCAATGAATCGTCTGATTGTTTCAGCCTGAAGTTAGATTCTCATATATTCCAAGTATTGATGACACTGAACAGTGGTGAAAAATAACTAAGTACATTTACTAAAACACTGTACTTGAGTACTGAAACACTGTACTGAAACACTGTACTTGAGTACTGAAACACTGTACTTGAGTACTGAAACACTGTACTTGAGTACTGAAACACTGTACTTGAGTACATCAGCGTGGGACAACTTCTCAGATGGTTCCATGAAATAACTGTTTGAGGCCCAAAAAGATAAAATTATCCAATTTTTCACATAAAAAGCAAAACATTGGAGAGAAAAGTAAAACAATACAGAAACATTTGTGTATCAGAACTTAAGTTTTTCTTCTTTCCTCTCACGACCCCTCTGATTTATCTGGTGACCCATTGAAGGGGCCCGACCCCTATGTTGGGAACCACTACAACCAGTATTAACAATCTACTAATGTAATATATGATAATATAAAACATTCGCAGGCGACAATTTTTATACTTTTAATGCTTATATTTCGAGGTACATTTAGCCAATAATAATGTACTTTTATTTAAGTAGTGTTTTTAGAGAGAGAGTATTTTTACATTGTGGTATTTCTACTTTCTGATCTGAGTACTTCGACATGAAATTACACTGAATACGTGACGTTAGTTTGACAGGTTGGATTACAGAATAAAAACGTATAAATTCTGTTTGAACAAGTTAAAAATCTTCAGGAAGTCAGTTTTTTTAATCTGACAGAGTTAATATTGAAAGTGTGGCAGTGAAAGCAACGCGCCTACTTGTGGGGTGAAGATGGTGGGAGGGTGGTTTTGGGGGGGGCACCAAAACAAAGAGAGGGGACCCCCGCCCAACATAATTAATTCAATGTTTGACCACTCGGTGGCAAAACCACTTTTCATCAGGACTATTTGTAGCCTGAAATTTAAATCCCATATTAGCAGAACAAAGAGAGCGTTTATCTGATGCTTTTCCTCGTGTTTATCATTTAAAACTTAATATTGTTCTCACACAGGCTGTTGGTGTTTGTCAAACAGGCCTTTTCTCTTTTAAAAGGAATAGTTTGACATTTTGGGAAATACCCTTATTCACTTTATTGCTGAGAGTTTGATGAGAAGATCGATGCCACTCATGTCTGTGCATTTAGTATGGAGCTAGAGCCAGGAGGCTATTAGCCTAGCTTAGCATAAAGACTGGAAGCAGGGGGAAACAGCTAGCCTTTCTCAGTCCAAAGGTCAAAAATACACCTTCCTACACCTCTAAAGCTCAGTGATGATCTCTTCATATCTTGTTTGATTAATCTAAACAAACAGAAATGTACAGTAAAAACTGTTCCTGGGGAACAGGCGCTGTGACTTTACTGGTAGGTCGTAATTTGTGGGAAGTTCATGCTATCGTCCCAGTTCCACCCCTCACTGGACCCTGAACAACCATCTGATCTGAGTACTTCGACATGAAATTACACTGAATACGTGACATTAGTTTGACAGGTTGGATTACAGAATAAAAACGTATAAATTCTGTTTGAACAAGTTAAAAATCTTCAGGAAGTCAGTTTTTTTAATCTGACAGAGTTAATATTGAAAGTGTGGCAGTGAAAGCAACGCGCCTACTTGTGGGGTGAAGATGGTGGGAGGGTGGTTTTGGGGGGGGCACCAAAACAAAGAGAGGGGACCCCCGCCCAACATAATTAATTCAATGTTTGACCACTCGGTGGCAAAACCAGTTTGGGTCTCCCAGACATCTCTATTCCCACTACACTGAAAGGAGCAAGCTGTGCTGGTTACCATGGCGACGCTGCAGCAGGGGAGGGTGGGGGTCGCTGAAATCTCAAACTCAGGCGCTCACTCCCACAACGTGAAGCATGTAAACAGTCAGAAATCACTGCTTTGTTTCTGCTGCGTCCTTTTTCCTCTTACACTCAAACGCATCATCGTTAAAACACTCCTGACTTCACAGGGCTGCACCCCCGAGTTTTACTTAAGACTATATTTTATTTCAGTATTGATTAATCTGCTGAGTCTGTTCTGTTTTCAGTTCATCATTTTGTCCACAAGCTGTCGTGTTCAAATCACTCGTTCTGTCCGACCGACAAAATACAAAATACTCAGTTTAGTCATAGACGACTTCAAATAAACAGCAAATATTCACATTTCAGAAGCTGGAACTCTGAAACTCTGAAAACTCGATCAACTGTCGACCACATTGTAAATAAAAGTGAGTTCGAGTGATTGACAGTGCAGGATATTTTGTTTCTGACCCGATTAGGGCTGCAACTAACGATTATTTTCATTATAGATAAATCTGATGATTATTTTCGTGATTAATCACAGTTTCCCAAAGTGACGTCTTCAAACAGCTTCTTCTGTCCGACCAACAGTCCGAAACCCAAAGACTCTTCATTTACTGTCAGAAATGACAAAGAAAAGCAGCAAATCCTCACATTGAAGAAGCTGGAAGCAGACAATGTTTGACATGAAACGATTAACCAATAATCAAAACAGTTCGATCGACTAATTGATTCATTGACTAATCATTGCAGCTCTAGTTTCATTGTTTTAATAATGGTCTGAGGTGACAAACTGTCATCTTAGATTCATAACTGTGTCTAAAAAAAAAAGCCAAATTTCACAGAAATCCATTCGCCGGTTTTCTTCAGATTTCCTGCCGACAAACAAAAAAAACAGGAGAAATATGAGCTGCTGAAACAATTAGTCGTTAATCAATTAATGGATGTTATGGCTGATTGAACCTCAGTCATTGTTTGGTACCGACCAAAATGTCCAACAGCGAGCATCAAAACCTGTCGAACATCTGGTCAGATTCAGAGTCCTGTTCATTTATTCTTTGGCTTCTTTTGTTAAATATGAAACGCGTTTTGTAGAAAAACGAGTTCATGTACATTTGTAAGTTTCGTAATGTGTAACGTTTTGTTTGAGGATTCGTCAACTTTTAGTTCATGAAACTAACTTTTCATCCGACAGCGACGACCTTCGATCTGGGAGCAAACGTCGCCTCCCGTCGTCCTCCATGTTGTTTGTTGTGGAGGAGAAATGTGAGCAGCTCAAACCGGATTTTAACATATAATTTACCTGCAGGGCGACTCCACCAAACAGGGTGAGCAGGTTATGGACTCATGCATCACTGTGGGAGAGACTCTGCTGCACAACATACAGCACATGAACATGAAGGCGTCGCAGAGCTGGAAAGTAACTAAGTACATATTAAATGTACTTGTACTTTACTTGAGTCTTTCTACTTCTACTCCACCATGTCTCAGAGGGAAATATTGTACTTTTTACTGCACTACATTTATCTGACAGCTTTAGTTACTAGTTACTTCCTGTCCAGTGAAAACCACGTATCTCCAGATGTTTGTGATGAACTGAAGGATGAAGAGTTCCTCCTCCTCCTCCTTCAGCTAAATAAACTCTTTAAATAGAAAAAGCATCGTCACACAGCTGAAAACAGGGCTGCTGTTCTGAGCTCATGAAAAGTTAAACTTTTTAGAGATACGTGGTTCTCACAGGACAGATGCTGATCTTATAGACCATGATGCATTGCTGCAGATTAAACCAGCCAACAGGATATAAAGGAGTTCAAATGAGCTGAAACATCTACAGCAGGAATATTAATCCAGAAACAGCAGATTCCTTTTCCAACAACATGGAACCTAATTCTGAACCGTTCGGAGCATTTCGACCAAAAATAAATCGGTTCTGAACCTGAAAAGTTGGTTCTCAGCTGGAACCAAAAAAACAGCAGGTTTTTCTCGACCTGAAGTGTGAACAGTGACATCATCAGTGGGCGTGTCCTATTCTACAGGTTAGAAAGAGAGGATGGAGAAGGCAACACTGGTCTCTGGTTACTACGGTAACAGTCTTCTACGTCTTCTGATCATTAATAGTTGGTCCAAAAACAAATATCTGTAATAACAGAACAAAAGCTCGCAGCTAATCAATGAGATCCGCCATCTTGCTCCTACTGTTTACTTCTGTTGTGTGTTGTCAGGGTTCGTTCAGCTCTTTAAGAGTACAATTCAAGCACTTTTCAAGCACTTTCAAGGAACCTTAACCAAAAATGTCCAGACTCTCAAAGCCTTTATCATCACATCCAAATTGTTACTATAAAATAAAGTTTGCAGAATCTCTTTACACCCACAGTGATCAGTGTTTGTGTCATATTAACTTTGATTGTATGTATTGATCAGGATTATTAACGCTTCCTAATTTCCAGAGTGAGGGATCCACAGAGGACTCATCCAGCTATGAATGACGAGTGAACACAAGAGAAGAACTTTCCTTTAAAAAGTTCAAATCAAGCATTTTCCAAACTTTCAACACTTTGTACAAACACTGCATTGTGAAACGCCCTCTGTTGCCCTCTGTTGAGCACCAAGGCTCCAAGAGTCCTGAACGGAACCAGAACCAGAGCTGGTTTGGTGGAAAGAGAGCCTGACAGGGACCATGTTACTGCACAATGAGTACTTTTACTTTTGATTCTTTAGGCACATTTTGCTGATAATACTTTTACTTCAGTAAGGTTTTGAACGCAGGACTTTTACTTGTAGTGGAGTATTTTCACAGTGTGGTACTAGTACTTTTACTGAAGTAAAGGATCTGAATGCTGCTTCCTCCGCTGGGTGTCGCCTGGTTGAACTCGTCATGTTAAAGATCTCAGAATGCAGCCAAACTGGTCCAGAGGTCCTGGAGGGGACTCTGAAACTTTAACCGCAAACAGCTGCTGACTCCAGCGCCGCTCGAGCTCCTCAGCAAGACGTTTGTGTTCCTGCTGCATGGAAAGGTAATTAAGGTCACGCTGCTGAGGGAAGCTCCACCTGCAGCTCGGGGGGGGGGGCTGAAATATTGAGTGGTTGATGCCACCATGCACAAGACTGACCCACATTCCCATCTGTAACACACACCGGTCCTCATAAACACACAACAGTCCCACTCAGCTTCAAAAGGGGGACGCGGCTCTGGGACTGCATGTTGATTATTTTATGACATTTCAGACGCGGGTCAGTCAGTGCTGGAGGTTCCCCTCCGGCTTCAGTTCGGGCCGAAACGATCAGCTGATTAACTGATGCCGCTCTGCTGATAATTGATTAATGGTTTAAGTCTTTTGTTCCAGCTTCTCCAGTGTGAGGATTTTATTATTTATTCTTTATTTGGATCCACATCAGCTTCCACAAAGTGCTCAATGGTCTTCCTGGCCTTCACACAATATATATATATATATATATATATATATATAGGACAAACAATGTATTTTGTGGTTTAATTCTGAGGCCTTGTTGGAAGATTTGCTGCTTTTCATTGTCTAAAATTATAGTGATCTGAATATCTTTTGGGTTTTGGACAAAATGAGACGTGAAGACGGCCTGTTTTATGACATATATGACATGCTGCTACTAATCACACCACTATGTCACTCTTGTCATGTAATTTTTCAATTGTATAGTTTCTATTTTTATTTTATTCTATATACACTTCTCTGTTGATCTGTTTTTATTTTCTGTCCCTGTGCTGCTGCAACTCGTGAGTTTCCCCTCTGGGGATCAATAGTCTTATGTTATCTTATTAAAGACCAAACAATGAATTCAATGGATGATTAATCAATAATGAACATAATCATTACTTGTAGCTTTACTTTACCAAAACAGCCTGAAAGTCCTGTAGTCAACTTCTTTTCATTTGTTTAAATACGTTTCTGTGAGTTCGCTCTTTGACTGAAGCCAGCGTTGAATCCCAGAGTTAAGACTTTCACTGAGTTAAATTAAGAGTTTCAGTGTCTCATGATATTTTAACTCAGTGGTTCCCACAACAGGAACCAGAATCATTTCTGCCAACACAAAATGAAGTCAGATTTCTCAGAGTGGCCTCTAATCTTTGCCTTTTTTCTGGTCCGATAAGGGATTCTAAAATTGAAATAAAGAAAAACACTGTGGTTGAACAGGTCACAACCTGCAGACACTGCTTTGTTTTAAAGGGTCAAAGGTAAAACAGGTTGTCAGCCCTGGTCTGAATGCTGTTTCACCCCCATGGGAATAAAACTCACTTTAAATCGCTGAATCCTTTAAACTTCAGGACATGAAAATGATGATGTTGAATTATTGACTGGATCAAAGATATCTGATATCTGTCTGACAACTGTGTATGAATGTGTGTGTGTGTGTGTGTACAAAGTCCAGTTTGGGACAAAGTCCAAGAAAGATTATCAGTTTCTGTTTGCACCAAACTACATGCAGCAAACTGCTGTTTTTAACCAGAGCAGTTAGTCAAGTTCTCACAAACTTTGAGTTATTCACATTTTCTTTTGATTTGTTTTAGTAGATTTTCCTACAAGAGCCTCTAACAGATGACTGAGGTATAAAATGTGTTGACTCCAGTTTAAAGCAGCTCACTCAGTAACAAGTGGTCTGATAGTGAAGCTCTTCATTGTGTCAAACACATAAATCATCCTCTCAGGCGCCACATCATCAGTTCCTGCACTTAATTAAATTCATAAAAACAGCTTCCAAATGTGGCCGTTTTCTCAAATTACCGATCAATCAACAAACTGATGATCAATCTCTGAACCCGATCACCCGCGCGGCCACACACGCCTCGTGTTCACAAAAATCATGAATTAGAGAAGCAGTTTCTGTTTACAGGACAAGTTTCTCCAGCTGGAGGTTAACTTACGTGTTTTTGCGCTGAACTGCGGAGAGAAGTGTTGTCGGAGCGGTGCGGAGCTGTGCGGGTGCTGTGCGGGTGCTGTGCGGGTCCTGCGTGCGCTGCGAGCGGACTGCTGGTCGGACTCAGTGACCTCCTGCTCGACGGGAACAACAAAGCAGCAGCGAGGGAGCGAAGTGAAGCAGAAGACGGGCTGGCAGCAGGGGAGACTCCTCCGGTCCCCACCATGTGGCAGATATGAGAATTAACGAGTCAAATGCCCTCCTTTAACCCCTAAATCCCCGCAGAGCCCCGCAGAGCCCCGCACCACGGAACAACAGACCGTTAAAAACACGGCTGTTCTGCAGCGGTGCGAAGTAACTAAGGACATTTAGGACACTCAAGAGGTACAAATATGAGATACTACTACATCTCAGAGAGAAATATTGTACTTTTACTTCACTGCATTAATCTGACAGCTTCAGTTACTTTACAGATTAAGGTTTTTAAACACAAAACATATAAAGAGTTTATAAAATCTGATGTTTTGTTATAAATTAAACGACCCAACAGTTTAGACAAGTACAGCTGAAATGATTAGTCGATTAACAGAAAATGAATTAACTAAAAAAGATGTGAAGATTTGCTGCTTTTCCTTTGAATGATGTTAATGATGTTAATACTTTTAATACTTTAACTACTTTTTCCTGATTATACTCACACACTTTTACTTGTAACAGAGTATTTTTACAGTGTGGTATTAGTACTTTTACTGTAGTAAAGGATCTGAATACTTCCTCCACCTCTGTCAGCTTTGAGCTGCTTTTAGTGTATGAAAGGTTCTATATAAATAAAGTTTATTATTAATATTATTATTATATTATTTCTTACCTTATATCTCTGTTTATTAGGCTATTTATTTATTTATACAGAACATTTTAAACATAGAGGCAATTCAAAGTGCTTTACACTGGAAAAGAAAAGCATTAGAAAAAGTATTTTTAATAAAAATTAAAATTATTAAAAGGAAAAGCAGCAAATCTTCACATTTGTGAAGCTGGAACCAGGACATTAATGACATAAATGATCAAAATAGTCAGTTAATTCAATTAAATGGCAATTAATTTTCTGTCAATCGACTAATTGTTTCAGCTGTACTTGTTTTTATATTAGATTTATATTAGATTTTATTTCAAACATGTTTAAAAAGTAAGAAAACAAAACAAGAATAACCAATAAAATTAACAGCAAAGATACAGCAAACTCACAACAAACAACATAAATAAAAATTTCATGTCCAAAAAGCAGCAGGAAGAAGTGAATACTTATCAAGTCCTTTTTTATACTTTATCAATAAACTTTGTGTTAAACATACTACTTGTATAAAACTGTCAGGTAGTTTAACTTATAACAAAACATCATATTTTATAAACTCTTCATATGTTTTGTTTGTAAAAATCTTAATTTGTAAAGTAACTAAAGCTGTCAGATAAATGTAGTGAAGTAAAAGTAGAAAGTAGCATGAAAAAACAACACTAAAGTAAAGTGCAAGTACCTCAAATTTGTACTTAAGAACAGTAGTTGAGTAAATGTACTTTTCAGATGACAGTCCTGCTTCAGTGCTCAGCAGCTCAACACCATGACTGACCTGTCTGTGTGATGGAGGAGGAGGAGGAGGAGGGTGGTGGTGAAGTCAGGGTCAGTCTGAATGAAGAGTACAATGCTCCTCCACACAGCACAGCACATACAGTCAGTTCGGCCTGTGAGGGAACGTTATTCTGCAGGCTGTGATGAGCGAACACACTCGCCTGTCTGACTGTGACGCTGCAGGCGCTGAACAAAGCGAGGGACTGAAGGAACAGCCTCTCAGAGCGTCGCTGGACTTCACACGGTTTTATGACAGATGAGTGACGACACTGTGTGAGCTGGTGACCTCTGACCTCACAGCCAGGATTTCTTCTCTCCATGGAGTCACGTCACGGGCCTGATTCTCTCTTTTTCTACAAACCCACAAAAATAAATGTCAGATGTTCATGGTCTGTACTGCATGTCTGCAGGGCCGTTTCTCAACATTTGGGGGCCCTAAGTGTCATCTTACACTGGGGCCCCCGCGCAATATTGAGTTGAGCTTTTCCCCTTAAAAAGCAAACGCCCCTAAAAAAACAGAAATTAAAGTGATGTCCCTTGAGGCAGCGTCGGTTGGGATGAAGACTACAAGTTTGACAATGAAAACAATCTGCTGGTGTGGAGTTAGAGAAGTGAGCTGACCAGACCTCTGCTCATCTCTGCTGCAGGCTACATTAGCCGCTGCTAGCATAACACACCTGCATCTCCGACTGAGCTGTCTGCGCTCGAGTTGCATTGTGGGTAATGTAGGCGCCAGGTTTTGACAAGGAAGTAGAAGAATGTGTGGAATAAACAAGACGATATATCTAAATATACTCCATCACAAGTGAAAGTCCTTAATTCAAACTTTGTCTACATAAGAAAGTACAGACGTCATAACGAAAATGTGCTTAAAGTATCAAAAGTAAAAGTACTCATTCTGCAGTACAATGTACCCTGTGACTGATTAGTTTATTAATACTGATTCATCAATGTACAGTATTTTACTGTTGTAGCTGCTTGAGGTGGAGCTGGTTTTGACTACTTTACATAGTTAGCCAGTTTAGTTCAGTGGTTCCCAACCTAAGGGTCACTCAGGGGTCTGTCTGTGTTGATGGTCTGCACAGATGTATATCTATGATGGTCTGGATGTGTTCAGAGGTCTCCCTCTCACACTCGCCTGATGTCGCTTCCCTTGAGTCCAGTTGTTGAGTCTAAATATAGTTGCAGGTAAAGGTAGATTTAGGCATTCTTATGGGCACCTGTATGAACATACTGAGTATTTGTGGTGTCCTAAAACCATTTTAGGTTGTTCAGACAACTCAATGTAAAATAAAATCCACCACCGTCACACATGAAACTTTCAGCTTCCCACACAGTTAGAGAAATACTTTTGTCTATCAGCCGATATTCCAGTTTACAGAAGGAATTTTGCTTTTTGGTAATTTTGTTATTAGGATTCAGATCCAACTTATATTTATGCTGCAGAATTTCTGGCATCTTTGGTCAACAAAAAAAAAACAAAAAAAAACACAAAAGTTGGTTATTTCAAAAGTCAAATGATTGCACAATATATGGAAATATTAAACAAACGATGCAGCTCTAAAGCATTTACATCCATCACAAAACATGTGGACAAATGCAAATTTCAGTCAGAAAATATCCATTAGAGAAAAACACAAATAAGGCTCTTGCTTCCAACGTTGAGGTAGAAGCTACTTGCAGTCAGTACAAAGCTCCAGAGATCCAAAACACTCATTTGGGGGGGGGGGGGGGGTAGTATAGTGTTCAGAAAGTTTATCATCATCTAGCAAGACGGCTGTTGGAAACGAGCAGCTCAGGACTGATTGACGGGCTGCTAAACATCAAAGTGAACTGGAGTAAAATCGGTCGTACTGCAAAGATTTTTGGAAAGACAATGATCACCAATTTCAAAAAATAAATAAGTGCCCAGATTTAACAAACCATGAAGCTTGGATCAAAAATTATAAAAACATTTTATTAAAAACTAGTAAAGTTTGGATCTAAAATAAAGTGCAAGTCAAGTGTCCTGATGAAATGTAGAAGTCCGCCTCAGGGGTTATTGAGCAGAGCAGCCGCCATGTTCTTGATGACGGACGACTTCAGCTGAGGGATGAGGCTGATCTTCATCAGCTTGCTGCTCGAGTATTTGTTCTTGACAGCCTGCAGGGGAACAAATTCAGGTTTCATTTGTGCTCAACACAAAACCAGAAGTTCTTCCGTCAGCCAACTCACCTGGAACTTTGTTTTCCCGTCATTTACCATCACAACATTCTTGGCGATGTGCTGCATGATCGGCTTCAGGTGGGCCTTGTCGTAAGTCGAGTAGTGCTGCTGCGTAGGAGACTGACGAGACAAACCAATTAACACAGCTTTCCTAAAAAACAGTAAAGAGGCAAATTACACCCATCAAACTCACCCACAGCAGCTCGTCAAGCAGCAGCTGGGAGAGACACAGGGAAGCAGCGGCGACCTCGGAGGGCCGATAGTGCACCATGTCGTAGTCGATGAGGGTCAGCTCCATCAGGTACTTGGCCAGCGTGTGTCTCTCTACATCAGACTGAGACAGAAACGGACTGCTGAGATCTCTGCACACTTGAAACATTTTACAAAGTCAGTTTAGCACAACACCTGTCAAACAGGCTGTGTACGCATTAGTCTGCAGTCCTGGCAAATTAGAGATAAATTGCTACTCTTGCTCTTATTTAAGAAATTGCAAGAGAAAGATTCTGCACAACCTACCAGTTTATTGCAGGGCATTACAAGCAGAGAACTTATAAGACAACAAGTGTGGCCTACAAATGTGGACTGTATATCTCCCAACATTTGTATTTTATGAATACATAATATGAACTCGTATACGTGGGCCAACAGTGATCTTGTGCACAGTCCCTGCCGATGCCTTGTGGGGGAAAGTTTACATATGACTGAGCATCATTTTGTTAGATCTGTTCGATGCCACAGGTGCTTAATGCAGTTCAAACTGAAAACATTCAGAGAACTGGTGAACAGATTTTAAACCTTTGGTTAATATAATCTTGATGAATCCCAAAACTCACACTGGCCACCTTGGAAGCCCGTCTGAGGAAGTGTAATGGAAGAGGACGTCCCAGCTGAAAATTGAGGCTCCTCAAAACCACCTGCTCCATCTCCAGAATCTGAGACTTGGTAAACGCGTTGTCTGTGATGTAGGCGAAGTCTCCGACCTCTGGAGCGTACATCTCCTCGTATTTACAGGCCACCAGCATGGAGGTCACACCGACAAGCTGCAGCTTCCTGCGAGAGACCGGCTGGACCTGCAGCACAGCGGGAAACGTTTTTACTCCGTTTCACAAAACAATAGAGAACAAGACTATTTAGACGGTTCTTACCTGGAGAAAACGATCCAGGATGGCAACTGTGAGGTACAGAGTCTCCTGCAGCAGCTGGAACCTGGAGTGGACCTGGACCAGCCAGTCGACCAGGAGAGCTCGCATGCGTTCAGTGATTTCATAACCCTGCATGTAGTTGGCTCGTACAGCCTGCTGCACCTGTGGAAACAGACAGTGATGGAAAACCAAACACGATGCCGGGTGAGAGCAGAGAGTTCTGCTGACGGAGGGAATAAATTACCTCCAGGACGTGCAGATAATTATAGATATCTTTGACGTATTGTGAGCAGAGCTGTGGCAGGTCTGCGTCCTCCTCGTCGACGTCCTGCACAGTGAGCAGCGCCTCAGAGAAAGCCTGGCACAGCTCCTCCTCCTCCTTCATGGACACGTCAGCCGACTCCTCTGAAACTGGGGGGAGAGGATCTGCAGGT
>VMKM01003366.1:0-37500 GCA_008360985.2 Macquaria ambigua | reverse complement strand
CCTCAACTGGAGGTCAGCTGTCTGTTTTTTGAGGGGAGGTTTGTAAAAAATCCTCCACTGTGGGTTCCGTCTGTTGTCTCCACTCAGTCTGTCCGTCCACACAGAGACTGGTCTGTTGCTCAGTCCTCTCATGTTCATGCTTTTCACACAGTTCATGTTCATGTAACTAACTAACTAACACAAAATAAACTACAGATACACTACTACTAACCAAAAGATAGAGCACACTCACTCCAAGACCCACTCCACGCCACACTCACTCCCAGCATGCACCAGAGAGAGAGAGAGAGAGAGAGAGAGAGAGAGAGAGAGAGAGAGAGAGAGAGAGTCAGAAAGAGAGAGAGACAGAGAGAGAGACAGTCAGAAAGAGAGAGAGAGAGACAGAGAGAGAGACAGAGAGAGAGAGGGAGAGGGAGGGAGGAAGTGGAACTCTTCCACAGACTGTAAACTGCTCCAACTCTCAGCTCTGAAACACTCTTCACATGACTTTCAATTCACATTACACAGAATTAAATTACATTACAGGTCAAGGCAACTTCTGTATGGGAACCTGACTGAGCTGCTGACTGTTTGTATGGTGAGTAGACTCATTTCAACAACAGATAGATAGATAGATAATAACAGGAGACACATGACAGTTGTCACAATCTAATGACAGATTTCCTTTAAACCACCTGCTGCTGTAACTTTAAATTTGTCACTTTAAAAAGTGCCTTTTTGTCCCCAGTTTATCAAACACAGTTACAGGAGTTTTAAAACTTGCATAAAATCAACAGAAAACAGCTAATTATGAATAAGTATTAATGGCAGTCATAGGGGACAAAAAATCTTTTAAACATTTCAAGAATAAACGAATCATTTCTGAGAATGAAGTCATACTTTTACAAGACAAAAGTCATGAAAATATGAGGAGAAAAGTCACAACTTCATGATGTTGATGCAAGAAAGAAAAGTTTCATCATCGTATGGTGTTGCAGTTTTCACCCGACTCATTCATGGTTATTTATTCATCCCGCATGTTTGCACAGTTAGTAGCTCCGACCCAAAGAGGAGTTTACATTCCTAAATGATGCACAAATTACACTTTGGTGGGTCTGATTCAGATTTTTTTGGTAGACTCTATTCTTCAATGTAACTGTGTTAAAAAAACAAAAATAAAATGGAGGGATTTAGTATTTCTTCTTAAACTTTAATATCTTGGGACACTTGAACAGAATGTCTGAGGGACTCAAGCTCACGAGAATTAACCACTAAATATCTACCTTAAACTACTATCAATAAAGGAAGTAACATTTCTTCCTTTTTATATTCAAATGTATAGAACTGCAGTAAATCGTCTCATGTCTAATAATACCTGTTACCTGACTAACCAAGTGCAAGAGAAAAAATACCATATTATTTAAAAAACACCTGTAAAAACTGTGATTAACTGACTCGCACACTGTGTCCTTCTGCACCAAACTCCACCATGTTATTTTAGCTTACAGAGAAGAACCAAAGGTTTTATATCAACCGTAAAATGTACAGAGAATGACGGATAAGATGACTTTAGTGAAATAAAAATGAAAGGTTTGAGAGCCAGACACAGTGGAAACATGTGGACAGATGTTCTATAATGTAAGCAGCAGTATAAGAGAGGGAGAGCCACTGTAGGACAAAATACCTGTCAGGATATAATGTCGGGGCCCACAAATAAAGGGTTCCTGACCTATTTTTGGTCAGGACCCATAGAGAGAGAGAGAGAAACACTGATTTAGACTAACATGTAAGGAGATAACATTTACATACATTATATTACATTTAAGGCTGCAACTAACAATTATTTTCATTTTCAAATAATTTGCTGATTATTTTCTCGATTATAAATTGTCCAAAACAATAAGTGAAATGTGAAAAAATGAGCGTTAGAATTTCTCTGAGCAAAAAGGGGACGTCTTCAAATGTCTCGTTTTATCCAACCAAAAGTCCCAAACCAAAAGATCAATTTACTTTCATATATAACAAAGAAAAGCATCAAATCCTCACATTTGAGAAGCTGGAATGATTGGCATTTTTTAACTTATAACTGAAACGATTAATCGATTATCAAAATGCAAATTAATTACGTTCATTTAGCTGACATCTTTGTCAAAAGCCCCTTACAGGAAGTGCATTCATAATTTAACGGTTAAATTAATACTTAAATGTAAAGAAATTAAATATACAGAACATGTGACAGGCTGCGTTGGAGGTGTTTGCTCACAGAGCGTCCTGCAGAGGAAGAGCTGTAAGACGGATGAAGAAGTGTTTGTGGTTAACACACAGTCAGCCATCAAACAGCCAAACACGATGCCATCATATGTTATAATTAGATTACATGTTAACTGTTTAATGACCCGTACACTGAACGCTCTGGTCTGTGTTTCCTACTTATTTCACCTCCTTTTCTGGCAACATTATGACGTATTCTCCAAATATTATACATTTGTCTTGTAAAATGACAACTTTATCCCACAGTGAAATTATGGTTTTCCTTTTTTTCTCAAACAAGTATGACTTTTCTGTTGTTGAATTTTTAGACTTTTTCCCCAACTGTGGCCCTGATAACACCGTCATACAAAATAAACTCAAAAACAGTGCAGGAGCCACAATGAACTTCTCATAAACTCGGCTGCTTACATTAAAATACACACAGAAAGATGTTACAGGAGAAGAAAATGCTAAAAATGACAAGAGAAGAAAGAAAATAGCAATTTGCAAAAAGTTGCGTTGGACTTCAAAAACAAAACAAAAACGTAATTTAATATAATTCAGATTTGCAGAATCGTCCAACATGGACGTTCTTGTCTGGTGGGAGGACTGTACAGCTGTGAGTCATCCACATATAAATCACAGGATTTACTGTATTATGTGTTATGTGCAGGAGCGTGTATAAATCAAAAAGCAGTGGCCCGAGGTTTGACCCATGTGGCACCCCTGATGAAATCTTTGTCGCAACAGATCTGAAACAAAGCTGACTTCCAATAACTGAAACTGAATGAGTTTCCAGTGAATTCCACCTCATCGTGACTTCACACACGGCGAGCTGAACAGAAGCAGTAAATGCTCTAATCTGAAAGTGTGCTTCCTCTGAGCATAACCCAACAATAGCATAGAGGATCATTGCACCACTTCCTGTGTCAGATCATCTGCTGATCAACATCTCCTCCATCTGTATCATCCAAAACACCAACCAAAAGTATCAAAGTATCAACTTAAAAAAATGCCAAAAGGAGAGACTCAGCAGAAAAATGACATTTGGTTTCAAGATGAATCAGCTGAGAAAATGTGTGTCCTGATCTCATTGCTGCTCCCCAGAGAACGAAACCTTTAGAGTTCTTTAGACCTTTCCTCTAGCACCACACTACGGACAAACTTTACACTTTTAGTGCCACTAAAAGGCTCTACGAATATATCAGTGATCAGTATGTTGTTTGCTCTGTCCAACACATGGTATTTAATGCTTAATCCTTTATTAGATAGTCGACAGTAGAGAGATGACTGGAATTGGAGAATCACATTCAACAAAGATCCACAACCGGACCCAAACCGTGGACGGTGCAGTTCATGGTTGACGCCTTAACCCCTCGGCCACCAGGGCATCCCAAGAGGAGTCTGTTTGCTAGCTGCATGTGTGCGTGTTGGACCTGGTTGTGATCCGATAGTGGGTTTATATACTACAGCTGTTTCATTACAGAGTCGTGATGTACGGACGCACTGAGCTGGGAGGCTTTTCTATCTGTTATGATCTGAAAGTCGTTTTCCTGTACGTGCCACAGCTGTTTCATGTAAAATATTGGTCTCAATGTAAACACAGGAAGTCAGAAGACCATGAAGTCCCAAAACATGATCTTTTTAAAGTTTAACTGTGAAGACCGTCCAATACAGAATCCTCAATGTTACTTTAACGTTTAAAGGTGTTTCAGGTTGTTTGGGTTTTACCTCTGTAATGATCAACTGGTGACACAGCAGTTGGAATTTGGAGTAAATGTGAGAGGATTAGGACCAGTAACAGCAGGAGTCACAAGTTCGAGACTGGGTCGAGTCGGGACCAGGGCTAAAAATAAATGAATCAGGGCAGGAAAACGAAAGGCAGCCTGGTGTCGTCCTCCGACTGTAAATGTCCTGTTTTCATAAGGGTGGAGTGTGTGTTGGACTGGGATGAATCAGTGGTAGGAGGGACGTGTGTGTGAACAGCAGGACAAACCGGAGTTCAAGACGCTTTTTATTTGTGCACGTGTCCCAGTGTAAACAGAGCGCTGTGTGTTCGGTTCATGAACATAAAAGGCTTCTGTGGGGAGTTAACTGGGAGTTTCAGCAGAGCAGCACAGACGGAAGCTGCTTCTGGGACTTTGTTGATATTTAATCGTAAAGGTCTCTATGTCCTGAAAAATCTCAACAACTGTTGGATGGATTGTGATGACGTGGTTCATCGTTTATGTTCCCCTCAGGATGAACTGTAATAACTTTGATGATCCTCTGACTTTTCATCTAGCGCCATCATCAGGTCAACATGTTAATGTGTCCAACACTTTGGTGCTGCTAACTAGCTAATGTTAGCATGCTAACACGCTAAACTAAGATGGTGAACCTGGTAAATATTATACCTGCTGAACATCAGACTCTTTGTCTGGTTCACAGCTCTGGTGATCCTGAAAATCCGAATGTGTACGACATCTACTGTATGTTTAAATTATATATTATATATAAGTCTAATAAAAGACATTCAGAGGCAGAAAGCAGCAGTACAAAAACAATGTTCGGTCTGGGTTAAAAAACACGTTAGTGGCTCCACATGGTAACAAGAGTAACTGGCTGAATTGTCCAGAAATGAAAAGTACAGCCTCTCCTTCATTACACTTCTTTCGCTTTTAAAGCCATAAGCAAAAATAGATTAGAAACCTCAGTAACCTCCATGGCATCAAATGCTGTCTTCAAGAAAAAGAAATCCTTTAGCAGGTGATGGAGCTGACTTAAAGTCAACAGAATTTATTCTCAGGAAAATGAACATGATACACAGAGTACTACACACTATCATTCTGTTCAAACTGTGTCGTTTGTGTGTTTCCAGGGATGGATCACCTCAACTCCACCCACCTCCCCACCAACCAATCAGACTTCAGCAGCATCTTCACCCACCACGTCCTCCCGCCGCTATATTTCGTGATCTGCCTTGTGGGGGTGTCCCTGAACGGCGTGGCCGCCTGGATCTTCTTCAGAGTGCCCAGTGACTCGGGCCTGGTGGTCTACCTGAAGAACATGGTGGTGGCCGACCTCCTCATGCTGGTCACCTTCCCCTTCAGGGTGGCGGCTCAGCTGGGCCTGGGGGGCTGGCGCCTCCATGTGGTCATGTGCCGCTACACTGCCGTGCTCTTCTACTCCTCCATGTACGTGGGGATCCTTTTCATGGGCCTCATCAGCCTCGAGCGCTACGTCAAGATCGTCACCTCCCCATCCTCCTCCTCCTCCTCCTCCTCCTGCAGGTCCAGGTTGGGCGGGGTGTCCTTGCTGCACCTCCTGCAGAGCGTCAGCTTCGCCCGAGTGCTGGCGCTCCTCACCTGGGGTCTCCTCCTCCTCTGCGTCCTGCCCAACGCCCTGCTGACCAGCCGGCCAGCCAATGAGGGGAACTCGCGGCACTGCATGCAGCTGAAGACGCCGCTGGGCGTGCAGTGGCACCGGGTGTCCACCCTCTTCAGCGTTGGCCTGTTCTGGGTGACCCTGCTGGTCCTCGCCTTCTGCTACACCTCCATCGCCTGCCGGGTCTACCAGTCTTACCGCCGCGTGCGGTGCAACAACAGCGACGCCTGCCGTAAGTCAAACCGCAGCATCTTCAGCATCCTGGCGGTGTTCTTCGTCTGCTTCGTGCCGTACCATGTCTGCCGCGTGCCGTACACTCTAAGCCAGATGCCGGCGTCAGGCTTCAGCCAGGACACCCGCTTCCTGCTGTTCCAGGTGAAGGAGGGGACGCTCTTCCTGTCGGCGCTCAACGTCTGCCTCGACCCCATCATCTACTTCCTGATGTGCCGAACCTTCAGAGAGTCACTGCTGAAGAAAATGTCAGGAAGAGAGAGGAGGAGATCCCTGACCACCGCCCAGAGTCTGAGCAATATTTAGCAGGAGAGGAGACAAGGAAAGGAGACAGGGAGACTGTAGTGTCATGTTCGAATATTGTAGGAATAATTTAAAAAAGAAATGTTGGCACTGAATGCATCACCTCTGTATGTTTTTCTTGAAGTAAATCATTTAATCTCTATTTTGACTTTCAGAAGTTACTTTAAACTGGTGCATCAGTAACATTTACAGCTTTTGTAATTATTTTGTGATCATGTCATCATCATGTCATAATGTGATGTTTTCAAGACATAAGAAATAATGGAAATGCAGAATTATGTAATTATAATTAATAACAGTATATATTATTAAATATGTGTATAATATGTAGCATTCACATAGTTTCAGTTTTGTTTATTTATTGTTGAAGAACCAAAGGAAAGGAAAGGAAAGACACAAAGAAAGAAAGGAAGGAAAGGAAAGGAAGTGCTGATGTGGAAGTGAAACTGGAGCGCGAGAGCAGACTCTGCTGTTGTGGTCAGTTCCCCTCCAAAGTTATCACGTTACTGTTGTGACTGTTTAAGTTGCTGATTTGGTTTTGTGGCTCTGATGGTCACATGAGTCATCTCTGTGCTGTTGGACCTGGAGCTGAAACTGTGCCTCCAACCACAGGAAAACCTGGAAGAACAATGTGAGCTGAGGACAGATCGTGTGACTGTGTCGAGGTACAAATCAGGTCCACAATGATCTTCCAGTGTGACACCATTCAATAAAACAGCCTGTAAAGAACAGTTTAACGTTTTGCTTCTGCACAGGTCAGGATAATAAAATGACCAAATAAAATAAAATGACGTTTTGGAAAGGTTTGGAATATAATAATGTGTGTGTACACTGCCCTCCAGTGGTCACCGTGTGTAACTACACCCCTGTTTTTGTGCAGTTACATACTATGACCACCGGAGGGCAGTATACACACATGATTAGAAAGACTTTCATGGTAATGAACTGTGCCAAGTAAAGGCGACACACCAGCATACTAACAGTTCCTGTGAACCCTTTCAAAATAAATGTTTTAGAATAGCCTGCGGTGTAGTAGCGCGCTGTGACAGCATAGACACAAAGGCTCTCATACACCTGCAGTTATGCTTACAGTTGATTGCCATGACAGCCTTTATAATAAAGTGCATACATCGCCCTCCGGTGGTCAGTGCGTGATAAGACCCCTGTCTATTTTGTAATGTTTGTTTTGAACGTGTTTACAGGAACTGTTGCTGCTCTGTCTGGCTTTACACATAATTGATCGCTACTAAAGCATCTGTAATCATGTGTACACTGCCCTCTAGTGGTCACAGTGTGTAACTACACAGAAACAGGTGTAATTACTTACTGTGGCCACCAGACGCCTCTTCATTTCCAGGCTGTTAACAATCTGATGGACACAACTATGCTATGTTTAAATGGGTACTCATGTGACATATCTTTGGAAAGCTAAGCTTCTCGTGATTCGATTGATGTAAACCATTTCAAGGTACAATCACAACAGCAGGTACAATCAATGCCTCTGTCAGACCACCAACAAACAAACAATTACAACACTGAGGCAACTCCCCCATGAAGCCTCATAGTAATCCACCGATCATTACATTCTGAAAGAAAGGTCTTGTTACTCTGGCAAAGGTCCAGACGATCCAGTCCAGTAAAATATTTAACTTTAAAGTTTAGTGGAAACTTGAAGGTATCAAATTACATACAGGTAGTTCTTTCCAGGAAACGTTATAGGAAATTGTAAAGAAAATATTAGGAAATTACAGACCTGTAAAACAAAAGCTTTATAGCTGTTCTTATCAAAGAATGGATATAAACACTTTATTTTATGGGTCTGTAATTTAATAATAATTTCCCAATAATTTTTCCTGTACAAAAGTTTCTTGAAGAACTATGAAATTTTGTACTAATTACAGGGAAAATAAGAATTTGCTCCATTTAAACCTGTTCATTGTAATTAATTAATTATTCATTTCTGATCGGAAACATTGCATATGTTGAATTGCTCGACTATGGATACATTTCACATATGTTCAGTTGACCTGCTGTGCTCTAACATACTTTCTAGGTTACAATTAATTGGATTTAATGTGATGTATAATTTAAGCAAAAAAAAAGACAATGTCTCTATTTTTAATTAATAATTAATTAACCCTGTTTCCTTACCTCTTTTAAATCACATTAGTTGGTTTTTAAATAACACAAATCATACACAATATCAGCCTCAGTCTATCAGATATATCTTTATTGTTTGCAAGCTAGAGTCGCTCCACATTAGCGCGGAGAGACCCCAGATACACAGCATTACTTATGGAACATGACAAACATCCCCCTCCCCCAAAAGGTCAGTCTTGGTGCTACATCAGCACATCCGCTCTGTTCCTCGGAGCTCGGGGTCGGAGGAAGTGATAAAGCCAGGTGTCTGCTACCTTCAGTTAACTTTCCCCTTAATAGTGAGTGGATAGTTACTCTCTACTCACTCCCTCCGCCCTCTCTGCTCACTGTCTTCTCTTAACAACGGTTGTCATGCTCTGCCTGACTATTCTGGGCCCTTTATGCAGACACACGGGGGGAGGATTTACACTAGCTTATAAGCATTATAGCAGTTTAACACAATCATTTCCATAACAGGAGCCTCATACCTGGAACTCGCTGAAACAACAAAAGACATTGTATTTTTATGGTTTATGTTTTTACAAGTCGAAAGTATTATTAAGCCCATGCACTGGAATGATTTTGGTATAGGAGAACCCCCCAAAAATAGTTGATGAATAGTTGATGAATGAAAATTCACTACCTGGTAAAGTAAGGCCTGGCTTGAAACACCACTTTAGTTTACTGATATCATGATTTTTGTGTAATGAGGTCTTTCAAAGTTTCAGTAACTTAAACAGAATCCCATGCTGCCACATGGGACCGCCAAAGTGCACAAGTAAAACATGCCTGAAGCCTGAAATAACCAGCAGATGTCAGTCTTTGCACATATTTGCAGCTGTGATGTGATACATGGTGTCATGGGTGTTGGTGTCTGCTCCTCCTCTCAGTGTTCGCTCCATGCGTTGTGTCCTGGGTGGTGTGGATCACCCTCCTCAGGCTCAGCTGGGCCCGGAAAGCCTTGCAGAAGATGAAATAGATGAGCGGGTCCAGGCAGACGTTGAGAACCGACACTATGACGGTCAGCTCCTTCAGGTAGAAGAACGCCTGGCTCCACAAGCACTGCCTCTTCAGGAAAGCGTAGGGAAGGCGAACCAGGTGGTAAGGGACAAAGCAAACGCAGAAGACGCTGACCAGCACCAACATGTTCCTACGTGACTTGGCGAGCTTCTTGGAGCCAGAGGATGCAGGCTGCCTCTGCTGTGCCGCCGACAGCCTGCGGGAGGTGCTGTAGTAGAAGAAGACCAGGGAGACAAGAACAAGCAGGAAGATGGCAGCGGAGCAGGTGTGGATGATTTTGTAGAACAGGCTGAGCTGTTTACTGTGCAGGACTTCACAGTTCACTGTGTTGGGGACAGGGGGTAATGCTTCCTGGGTGAGGAGCGACAGGATGACGTAGGTACTGGTCATGGACAAGAGGGAAACCCAGGTTACCGTGGAGATGATGTGAGTAGCTCGCACCGTCTGCAGGACGTGAGTTCCTAAAGGATGGACAATCTTCAGATACCTGGAGAGAGCAGAGGCAGGCGTCAGTAGATGAATCATAACCAACACTGTCTCCAGACAAGACCGTCGATGTTGGACGATTCTGCAAAACCCCGAATTATGTTCAATGATGACTCTGGTGCTACTCTACTCTACTAAGGTATTGATGAGGGGTTGAACGTCTAAAGGTGAAAGGATTAAAATAGACTAGATAGTTAAATTGATGACACTGTAGAACATGATCTTGAATTAAAAAACATGCGTGAATTTTGGCCAGATGGTGCCGCTATAACAACAACATTTACGTTTTGTCCTGTAACCTTTGAACCGTAAGACAAAATATTTTTTTCTGGATTCTGTGGGTCCAGAAGAATCTATCCATATAAGCGATTTTCTGCCATTTTGACTTTTGTCCATATCTTTTTTTTTGATACTTCTCCTACAAATTGTGAGCAATCGTCACCAATTTTGGTCCAGAACATCTCTGGACCAAGCCGGAAAAGGCTACTTTTTCAGATTTATGATTTTCCTTACAGTTTTGCTACAGCTAGCCCTCAAAGTTTGATCAAATGCTGTGGGCAGAGCTTATATTACAAAAAATGTCTTATCTCCTGAACGCTTTGTGCTATTGGAACCACATTTGGTGGACATGTGTAGATATGCTGTCTGAGTGACCATGACAAATTTGGTGCTATTTGGCCAATAGGTGGCGCTGTAGCAGCATCATTTAACTATAACGGAAGGAATCTATGTCTGTATGTATGTATGTACCAAGCTCAATCTACACGGATTTGGTTCTGAACATCTGAACATCACCTTGTCTGGTGGCAGAACACTAACATTTTGTCTTGATCATTGGTTGTCACACTCTATACGTTGTAGCGTTGTGGTGTTTATATGTGACCTTGCCAATCAATCACAGGCTATACACCTTCAACATCAGCGAGTCGCTCATAGCAAGTCTTCAAACCTGAACTGGACCATGTTGATCTCTCTGTATTTGAAGTCTTTTGGCCTTGTTAACATTAGATTTGCATCCTCGTGACTCGCTGCTGCCTTGTAGCTGTTGAAACTTGATAACGAACCAATGCTAATACCAACCAACCAACCAAAAACTGAATAATAAACAGTGATTAAACCTCGTTCAATAGTGGTTCTGTTTATAAAGCTGCTCGTCTTCTTTCCATTAATTTATATCCAGTTTCTCCGTTAGTCTCACTGTGCTGGACGGCTAGCTTTCTCCATGATGTTCCCAAACTATCCCACAATGCATCCTGCAGCTACGTCATTGGCTCGTCAAAATCCAAGATGGCAGTATTTGTGAAACGGTCTATGTGATGATCATGTTGCTCTGTGTCTGCTGGGTGGCAGCTGTTTGCTAACACATTAGCCAAAACAACTTTATAAAGTGATAATATGTCAAAGGTGTGTTTTAATCAGCTTGTTGTGAAGTTCTTCTGCCCCCTAGTGGCCAAAAACAGCCAATAATACACCTTTAAATTTTAAGACCAAATTTAGTAATTCCACCCCTCGTTTTATCACAAGCAATCCTCATAAAATACTTGTAACAACATTTCATTCATATTTAATCTTAATATTTCTTTCCTGAACATGCATCATGCAAAGGAACATTTTTAAAAACTGCAATGTGAGTTCAGATTCGTGCATTTGGCATTAAAGATTTTCACCTCCAGCTGCTCTTTGTCTGAGAAGCTTTGACAGAACTAAAACTGCAGGCTGCATGTTTGTCTGCTATTAGCCATCCCCATCCTTATGCTTTTTAAACATACATGACCAAAAGAGTCTCACATCCTTATAATGACATGAAAACCTGCTCAGTGCAGCTGAGAACATATATTTATAATCATATAGTTCAAAACTGTAGGGTTCAGTTTAAACTTTGTCTTTTGATATTTTCCTGTTTCACTCCTTCATGTTGATCACCAAACAGAATCTGTTTGGATGAAGCATTCAATATCAGGTACTGAGATCCCAGAGATCATCACTGTGGGCAGCTGCAGGTAACAAGTGTATGATTACACTGTTTTATTGTCTGAAATCTTGATTCAGATTCTCTCCTCGCTGAGCACTCACTGTCAAAACGAGGAAGGAAAAATCTCAATGAGCAGAAAAACAATTTCTTCTTGATATGCAAACACATCGTGGAATTACTGCTGATAGTGTACAGAAGGTTTTGGTATTCAAAGTGTTCAGTGAGAAGATCAGGAAGTGGTCGACCGACCAAACCAACCAACCAACTAACCGCTGGGCAGCAGCACTCAGTGACAAGTATCTTTCCAGTAAATTGCTGCCTCTGCAGCAGAATGATCTGTGTGGCACCCTGACGTCAATAAAACCCTGATTTATGATACAAAGACACGTCTAACCACATTTAGTTTTCTTTGAAATTATTACAGCACTAAGGAGACTCAGAGTGACATCAAACACCCACCAAAAGACTTTTATTCTGAAACCACGTCCCATTGCCGACTGTAATTTACACACCTCTACGGCTTTAGAGTTTGTTACAGTTGGACAGAGCCAGGCTAGCTGTTTCCCCCTGTTTCCAGTCTTTATGCTAAGCTAAGCTAACTTAGCTGCTGGCCCTAGCTTCATATTCAGCATACAGACATGAGCGTGGCATCAATCTGAAAATTAAACTCTCAGCAAGAAAGAGAGTAAGTATCAGGCACACAGAGAGATTGGACCCACAGAGCAGACTCGACACGCGTAAACAGTTCAGAGCTTTACTGTCCCAGAAGCAAAGTACAAGTACACAGAGCGAAGGTGTCCAAAGGGTAAGGCAAAACAAGTCGTAGTATCAAAAACTGGTCATACACAAGTAACACGGGGAAGCACAAGTAACGCTGGATAACGACACACAAGGGGCAAAGATTATCTGGCAAAGGGAAGAGAAAACACTGGGTGTATATATAGGGCCAGGTAAGTAGACAATGAGACACAGGTGAAACACATAAGGCTGATTAGGACTGGCGGGAAACTTGACAGGAACAAGAGGATAAGACAGAACACTACCAAAATAAAACAGGAAGTAACACAGACTAACAGAACTGATCATGACAGTAAGCACATTCCCCAAAATGTAGAGCTTTTCCTTTTAAAGTTTTTTGTGCAGGATCGCTGAAACTGATCCTCCTCTTCACAAAGACAATGTGAAGTCAAAACAGAACCAGGACAAACCTGATACCAGCCAACAACAAGCTGCCCACGTTGCTGTCCGGCCCAGTCCTACCTGTTAGCTGCGATGTAACCCATGAACAGGATGCTGGCGTACATGTTCAGATAGAAGGCGGAGGCACCGAAGTTGCAGTAGACCTGGTGGACGGGGATGGAGCTGCTGGCGTAGTTGGTGATTCGGATGGGGAGACAGAGGCTGATCAGGAAGTCGGCGGCTGCCAGGTTCTTCAGGTAGATGGTCACACTGCTGGACGCCTGCTGAGCTCGGCAGAAGTAAACCTTCAGGGTGAAGCCGTTGAGGAGCAAACCCACCTGCAGAGGGAACAGGGAGAAGACAGGAACTGGATTTACAACATTTACAGTCCAGATATGATTTGACTGTTCAGGGTCAATCCTTCAAGAAAACTGTGCCAACAAATCACAGTGTTTCCTCAGACGGAGAAAGAGGGAATCTGAATATTTGAGACTCACCAGAAACACCAGACTGTAGACCAGCATGAAGAAAAGGTGGGCCGAGGTGTCGACCTGATCGCAGTGAGTCGACTCACTGACGTTCGTCTGGTTGAAGGACGGAGTCACTCCCAGTCCTCCAAGGTCGCTCATGTTTCTGGCTGTTCTAAGAGAGCTGAACCCAAACAAATGATGTTATAAGTGTTACAAAGTGGTTTAAACATCAGTCTGCGTACAGGAACTGGCTGAAGCTGAAAGGGAAGTGACACGTACACCACACATAGCCGGAAGTGCTCAGCCTCAGCCATCTAATCTGACATGCTACAAGACCTGTGATGCTCAGAATCAGCCCCAGTATTCTGGTCCAAAGCTGGTCTGAAGGCCGCTAACAGGAGCTGGTTCTCAACCCAAACAGCCAACATCTGCACATTTGATTATTCAGAAATCATTTCAGTCATTTGATGTGTAACAGTATATCCTGGCTCAATATGTTGTGATATACAAATGTGATGATATGCATGGTGGAGCTGAAAAGTAGATCAATCAAATCTGATCAATGATGCCGTTCAATGGGAAGCTCCTGGTTCTGTTTACATGCATTAAATGCCAGATTGCACATGAACACTGTAAACACCTGTCAGACTGTGCAGCACACATGCAGCTGCAAGCCTGTTGTAGCCTGTTGCACTGAAGGGCTGCTACCTGCCTACTTTGTGGTGTTTGACTCATCATGTTGTAACTGATGCGTCATGTTTAAGAACAGAATGAACTTTATTGTCCAGCCAAGGTCTCACCCAAAGAAATATAAACACAAACATAAAAGCCTCACATTAACAGAACAAAGATCTCTCAGTTGTACAACAGTCAGTGCAGTCATACCCGTGGTGTACAGCCGACAAGTTTACTGGAGTTTGTTGACCACATTAATTGCATTTGGGATAAAAGAACCCTTGTAGATCTTTTTCTTTGTCAGGGGTATTTTGTAGCGTCGCCCTGAGGGGAGCAACTCAAACTCAGGGTGGAGGGGATGATTGACAGGGCTTTCCTGGGTACAGCTTGAGGTCATCTAATGGCTTTGGTTGGTGGCCTACTATCTGCTGTCCTAACAATCCTGGTCAGCTTGGTCAAGTGCCCATACCAGACAGAGATCTTAAAAACAAAGATGCTGTCTATCAGGCTGACATACACCTTTTCCCAATGTCCATCCTGTCTGTCAGCTCTTATAATACAGCCAGGGTTCACACACGATTATAAATGATTATAATCAGCTGTGCCAAGTGTAAAGGCAGACACAACAGCACACTCACAGTTCCTAAGAACACTTTCAAAATACACGTTTTACAACAGGCAGCAGTGTCATTGTGCACTGTGACCACTGGAGGGCAGAGTAAACACAAGGTTACAAACGCTCTCATGGTAATCATCTCTAAAAGTTTAAAGGCAGCAGCACACCATAGCCTCATTTCCACTGCATGGTGCGCCTCGACACGCCTCGACTCGCTCTTGGTAGTGTACTCTTATCGATTTGGTTTTCCACTGCTGATATTAGCTGATCATCATAGCGACGCTGCTTGAAACTGCCGTGACATCTTCTTCAACGCCACACAAACACAGGAGCAATGGAGGATATTGAAGGGATGGTGTTCTTGATTAAAAGTGAATAAATTGTTATTTTTAAATAGCAGGTTTGTGCAGGATGTCCCGAGATGTGCGGGTGCTGATTCTAGTGATGGTTCTCTCTGACCAATCAGGGGTCTGCAATGTTTAAACTCGGCTCAGCTCGCCTGGAACCTCCACCGAGGTGATGCCAAATAAAGTACCAGGTACCATCCTCAACTTTTATCAATGGAAAACCAAAAAAGAAGAGCTCCCAGAGAGTTGAGCCGTGCCTTGCAGTGGAAATGAGGCATAACAGTTCCTTTGAATTCTTTCAAAATAAAAGTGTAATAGATAGAGATGTAATAACACACTGTGACCACTGGAGGGCAGTGTAAACACATCAGCTGTACCAGGAGCACACTAACTGTGACAGAGCAGCGTGCACACGGCTGATAATGCTCTGATATGTCTGCAGTGCAGCTGACTGCCATGTGAGCGTTTCTCATCATGTGTCTGTGCTGCCTTCTGCTGCTCACAACCTCTTACAATAGACAGTCTGTAGTCATGTCATGTGACCACTGGAGTGTAGTGTGCAAACATGAGTGGAAGTATGACTTATTATTACTGCAGTCATTATGACTTTCATCACTAGAACTACTGCTATAACTACCACTGATAGTACTACGTGACTATGTACTGCTGCTGCTGCTCTCTTCCTGCTCAGTCGGGGAGAACTTCCTCCATCAGGTGTAAACAGGAATGTTGTTCCTGAAACTCACTCGGACGGTTTCTCTTCATCCTGCTGCAGCTTTAATCTTCTTCTCTTTTTAACCTCTTAACATTTGCACAGAGCGGGCTGATAGGGGCGGGTCACCTGAATGAGGTCCAGACTGTCGTATCTATGAAAATTAAAAATGTATATGTGAGCGGGATGTGGCGTTCAGTGACCTGCATACAAATCTGTTTTCATGTACAGCTGCAGTAAGGAGAATAATTCAAACATTTGTATTGTCTGACTGTGATGCAGGAGAGTTCCCATCACAAAGCTGCAACTAACGTTTGTTTTTTTACCTCAGTGTTTCCTAACTTTAACCTCAACCACAGTCTGTTTGTCTGAACCAGCTCTGAACTATAGAGCGTTATGCAACACTTTACTTTAAGTCCACCTATTTAGCATTTCTAAGCAGAATTCATCATTTAACAAATGGTTTAGAACACAGTATAATGTAGTTTGAAGCAGATATTAGAACATGTTTAAGTGTTTATTAATGCACATTATTTGTCAACAGTTATAACGTCTCCTATGAAGACATATCTTATATAATTACAGCTGTTTTACTAGATTAACATTCATTATCTGTTCATGCAGCAGCCTCCACTTATATTTATATACATTAATAAACACTTATATCTGCTTACGGCTACATTACAGTGTGTTATGAACCATTTATTAAATGTTTATTATACTAGTGATACATTATAAAAAGGGGAACGTTGACATTGGATGATTCTGCAACACGTTTTTTCCAGAGCAACTTCACAACAAACAAATCAACAAAAATAAACAGAACTAAATTAATAAATTCAATTAAATCCAAACAAAGGCCAGGTTAAACATGCGGGTCTTAAAGCAATAGTTTGACATTTTGGGACATTTTGCTTATTTTGAGAGTCTGATGTTCAGATTGATGAATATGAATATGAAGCTACATCCAGCCAGTGTTAGCTTAGCTTAGCATAAAGACTGGAAACAGGGGGAAACAGCTAGCCTGGCTCCGTCCAAAGGTAACAAAATCCACCTGCCGGCTCCTCTAAAGCTCGATGAGTAACATGTTTTATCTCGTTTGTTCAATCAAAGGAAAAACTGAAGTGTAAAAACAAGAATTAGTCGTTTTATGAGGAGTTAAGTGTCGGACTATTTCTGGGCCGGGAGCAGTGACTTCCTGGAGCTTTTTAGCCTCTTTTAGCTCCTAGTTTTGGTTTTGCATCTTTTTAGACAAAGTAAAACAGTGCACACATCATCAGCTTTAAAAGTGGACCTGGCCTGTTTATCACAATCAGGTGTGTGTGTGTGTGTGTGTGTGTGTGTTACTGACTTGCAAATGAGCAGCAGTGATTACACACAGTAGCTGCAGCCCAGTTATCACCACATCGGTCTGCAGCTCTTCCTCCTCCTCCCTCTCTGTGTCTCTTCAGTCCTTCCTGATGTGTCGAGTAGAAGGAAGTCACATAGTTTCTCCCATCAGAGACTCACACAGACAGACAGACAGACAGGCAGGTGAGTGCTGCAGGTAACTCTGTACTTCTACTGCACTAATAGTAGACGTTTGTTGTATGTATGAGTAAATACTGTACATTACAGCTATATTCACAAACATAAGAGTTGTTCTCGGAGGAAATTTAGCAGTTTTGTGTTTGTTAACTGAATTAAAGTGAAGGAAGTGAAACTGCTGTGGTTACAAACATCAGTGGAGGGAGAAGTATTTAAATCATTTACTAATTATATTATAATGTAAAAATACTCTCCAAAACAAGTAAAAGAACTGAAGTATTATCCGCTAAATGTAGTTCAAGTATGAGTAGTGTCACTTGTACTAATACTACATGACATGTTGGGATGATTATGTTTATGAGATGTGATTCTTTTTAAAGATTTCTTCCTTTTATTATTTTTTATTGCACATTTCTGTCTTTGAGGTTTGAGTTGAGCATTAAAGAAATAACACTTTCTGAAATGAATCAAAAATCTGAATGTGAACTTCTAAAAAATGTCAATTTAAATCAGAGATATTCAGAAATAGTTTGCTTTATTTGATGTGCAATTCTTCCAGGAGGCGAGACTTGTCATTTTTAACACTGTCGTCGCTGCTATTCAACCTGAATCTAAATGTTGAGCTGTGTAATGATCATGTGACTGCTGCTGCAGGTACAACATTTAAAAGTTTTTACAACCAAATGACGCTGACATGTACTCCAGGAGAAGTGTCTAAAGACAAGGTTCAGGCGTTTTGTGTACTGCTGCTAACATGAATACGCACATATTTAGGTCACGATTCGTTGAGATAAAATAAATGTTCTCCTGATCATCAGATAAACAGCACCGCTCTGTCAGATAACTATCTTGGTCACAGTGATGTGAAATAACTGCTGTTGGCCACAGGCTCATTAGTGGTTTCATTATTATGTTGATGTAAAACATGAGCAGCAACATGAGAGCTGAAAGGAAACAGGATGGTTTGATACACAAGCAACATTTTCAACAAAGTTAAAATGAAACATTAAAGCAGGAGTTTGACGGTTACTCTCTCTGTTGCTGAGAGTCAGATGTTCAGATTGATACCACTCATCATGTCTGTACGATAAATGTGACGCTACAGCCAGCAGCCGGTTAGCTTAGCTTAGCATAAAGACTGGAAACAGGGGGAAACAGCTAGCCTGGTTCTGTCCAAAGGGAACATTTTCAGTCAGCAGTTGACATTGGTGCAAGAAGGCTGCTGAGATCAGAGCACAGAAACAACAACTTAAATAAAACACTGGGGCTGATTCTGAACCGTGGTTCATCACGAATCAGATTTAGACGTCTGAGGCTGAGCACGTCTGGCTACGTGTGAGGTGTATTTGAGTGTCCCATTTGTGGCGATCTGTCACTTCCCTTTCAGCTTCAGCCAGTTCCTGTACGCAGACTGATGTTTAAACCACTTTGTAACAAGTATAACATCATTTGTTTGGGTTCAGCTCTCTTAGAACAGCCAGAAACATGAGCGACCTTGGAGGACTGGGAGTGACTCTGTCCTTCAACCAGACGAACGTCAGTGAGTCGACTCACTGCGATCAGGTCGACACCTCGGCCCACCTTTTCTTCATGCTGGTCTACAGTCTGGTGTTTCTGGTGAGTCTCAAATATTCAGATTCCCTCTTTCTCCGTCTGAGGAAACACTGTGATTTGTTGGCACAGTTTTTTTGAAGGATTGACCCTGAACAGTCAAATCATATCTGGACTGTAAATGTTGTAAATCCAGTTCCTGTCTTCTCCCTGTTCCCTCTGCAGGTGGGTTTGCTCCTCAACGGCTTCACCCTGAAGGTTTACTTCTGCCAAGCTCAGCAGGCGTCCAGCAGTGTGACCATCTACCTGAAGAACCTGGCAGCCGCCGACTTCCTGATCAGCCTCTGTCTCCCCATCCGAATCACCAACTACGCCAGCAGCTCCATCCCCGTCCACCAGGTCTACTGCAACTTCGGTGCCTCCGCCTTCTATCTGAATATGTACGCCAGCATCCTGTTCATGGGTTACATCGCAGCTAACAGGTAGGACTGGGCCGGACAGCAACGTGGGCAGCTTGTTGTTGGCTGGTATCAGGTTTGTCCTGGTTCTGTTTTGACTTCACATTGTCTTTGTGAAGAGGAGGATCAGTTTCAGCGATCCTGCACAAAAAACTTTAAAAGGAAAAGCTCTACATTTTGGGGAATGTGCTTACTCTCTTTCTTGCTGAGAGTTTAATTTTCAGATTGATGCCACTCTCATGTCTGTATGCTGAATATGAAGCTAGGGCCAGCAGCTAAGTTAGCTTAGCTTAGCATAAAGACTGGAAACAGGGGGAAACAGCTAGCCTGGCTCTGTCCAACTGTAACAAACTCTAAAGCCGTAGAGGTGTGTAAATTACAGTCAGCAATGGGACGTGGTTTCAGAATAAAAGTCTTTTGGTGGGTGTTTGATGTCACTCTGAGTCTCCTTAGTGCTGTAATAATTTCAAAGAAAACTAAATGTGGTTAGACGTGTCTTTGTATCATAAATCAGGGTTTTATTGACGTCAGGGTGCCACACAGATCATTCTGCTGCAGAGGCAGCAATTTACTGGAAAGATACTTGTCACTGAGTGCTGCTGCCCAGCGGTTAGTTGGTTGGTTGGTTTGGTCGGTCGACCACTTCCTGATCTTCTCACTGAACACTTTGAATACCAAAACCTTCTGTACACTATCAGCAGTAATTCCACGATGTGTTTGCATATCAAGAAGAAATTGTTTTTCTGCTCATTGAGATTTTTCCTTCCTCGTTTTGACAGTGAGTGCTCAGCGAGGAGAGAATCTGAATCAAGATTTCAGACAATAAAACAGTGTAATCATACACTTGTTACCTGCAGCTGCCCACAGTGATGATCTCTGGGATCTCAGTACCTGATATTGAATGCTTCATCCAAACAGATTCTGTTTGGTGATCAACATGAAGGAGTGAAACAGGAAAATATCAAAAGACAAAGTTTAAACTGAACCCTACAGTTTTGAACTATATGATTATAAATATATGTTCTCAGCTGCACTGAGCAGGTTTTCATGTCATTATAAGGATGTGAGACTCTTTTGGTCATGTATGTTTAAAAAGCATAAGGATGGGGATGGCTAATAGCAGACAAACATGCAGCCTGCAGTTTTAGTTCTGTCAAAGCTTCTCAGACAAAGAGCAGCTGGAGGTGAAAATCTTTAATGCCAAATGCACGAATCTGAACTCACATTGCAGTTTTTAAAAATGTTCCTTTGCATGATGCATGTTCAGGAAAGAAATATTAAGATTAAATATGAATGAAATGTTGTTACAAGTATTTTATGAGGATTGCTTGTGATAAAACGAGGGGTGGAATTACTAAATTTGGTCTTAAAATTTAAAGGTGTATTATTGGCTGTTTTTGGCCACTAGGGGGCAGAAGAACTTCACAACAAGCTGATTAAAACACACCTTTGACATATTATCACTTTATAAAGTTGTTTTGGCTAATGTGTTAGCAAACAGCTGCCACCCAGCAGACACAGAGCAACATGATCATCACATAGACCGTTTCACAAATACTGCCATCTTGGATTTTGACGAGCCAATGACGTAGCTGCAGGATGCATTGTGGGATAGTTTGGGAACATCATGGAGAAAGCTAGCCGTCCAGCACAGTGAGACTAACGGAGAAACTGGATATAAATGAATGGAAAGAAGACGAGCAGCTTTATAAACAGAACCACTATTGAACGAGGTTTAATCACTGTTTATTATTCAGTTTTTGGTTGGTTGGTTGGTATTAGCATTGGTTCGTTATCAAGTTTCAACAGCTACAAGGCAGCAGCGAGTCACGAGGATGCAAATCTAATGTTAACAAGGCCAAAAGACTTCAAATACAGAGAGATCAACATGGTCCAGTTCAGGTTTGAAGACTTGCTATGAGCGACTCGCTGATGTTGAAGGTGTATAGCCTGTGATTGATTGGCAAGGTCACATATAAACACCACAACGCTACAACGTATAGAGTGTGACAACCAATGATCAAGACAAAATGTTAGTGTTCTGCCACCAGACAAGGTGATGTTCAGATGTTCAGAACCAAATCCGTGTAGATTGAGCTTGGTACATACATACATACAGACATAGATTCCTTCCGTTATAGTTAAATGATGCTGCTACAGCGCCACCTATTGGCCAAATAGCACCAAATTTGTCATGGTCACTCAGACAGCATATCTACACATGTCCACCAAATGTGGTTCCAATAGCACAAAGCGTTCAGGAGATAAGACATTTTTTGTAATATAAGCTCTGCCCACAGCATTTGATCAAACTTTGAGGGCTAGCTGTAGCAAAACTGTAAGGAAAATCATAAATCTGAAAAAGTAGCCTTTTCCGGCTTGGTCCAGAGATGTTCTGGACCAAAATTGGTGACGATTGCTCACAATTTGTAGGAGAAGTATCAAAAAAAAAGATATGGACAAAAGTCAAAATGGCAGAAAATCGCTTATATGGATAGATTCTTCTGGACCCACAGAATCCAGAAAAAAATATTTTGTCTTACGGTTCAAAGGTTACAGGACAAAACGTAAATGTTGTTGTTATAGCGGCACCATCTGGCCAAAATTCACGCATGTTTTTTAATTCAAGATCATGTTCTACAGTGTCATCAATTTAACTATCTAGTCTATTTTAATCCTCTCACCTTCAACCCCTCATCAATACCTTAGTAGAGTAGAGTAGCACCAGAGTCATCATTGAACATAATTCGGGGTTTTGCAGAATCGTCCAACATCGACGGTCTTGTCTGGAGACAGTGTTGGTTATGATTCATCTACTGACGCCTGCCTCTGCTCTCTCCAGGTATCTGAAGATTGTCCATCCTTTAGGAACTCACGTCCTGCAGACGGTGCGAGCTGCTCACATCATCTCCACGGTAACCTGGGTTTCCCTCTTGTCCATGACCAGTACCTACGTCATCCTGTCGCTCCTCACCCAGGAAGAATTACCCCCTGTCCCCAACACAGTGAACTGTGAAGTCCTGCACAGTAAACACCTCAGCCTGTTCTACAAAATCATCCACACCTGCTCCGCTGCCATCTTCCTGCTTGTTCTTGTCTCCCTGGTCTTCTTCTACTACAGCACCTCCCGCAGGCTGTCGGCGGCACAGCAGAGGCAGCCTGCATCCTCTGGCTCCAAGAAGCTCGCCAAGTCACGCAGGAACATGTTGGTGCTGGTCAGCGTCTTCTGCGTTTGCTTTGTCCCTTACCACCTGGTTCGCCTTCCCTACGCTTTCCTGAAGAGGCAGTGCTCGTGGAGCCAGGCGTTCTTCTACCTGAAGGAGCTGACCGTCATAGTGTCGGTTCTCAACGTCTGCCTGGACCCGCTCATCTATTTCATCTTCTGCAAGGCTTTCCGGGCCCAGCTGAGCCTGAGGAGGGTGATCCACACCACCCAGGACACAACGCATGGAGCGAACACTGAGAGGAGGAGCAGCGACGGGCGGATGAGCACCATCAGAATCAACAGGAAGACGTCGCAGACCAGCGTGCTGTAGCTTAAAGCTAACGAACACCAGCACCCATGACTTGTGTTGCTAAAAAACTGCAAATATGTGCAAAGACTGACTGCTGGTGAAAAAGACCAGCCAATCGGAGATGGCCATTTCAGTACCCTGCTTTTTGAACAGAACAGACTTGTGGTCGGATTTTTTACCCGTGCACTTTGGCGGTCCCATGTGGCAGCAGGTGATTCTGTTTAAGTTACTGAATGTTTGAAGGACATCATTACAGAGAAATAATGTAAAGTGAATCCAGTAAACCTTTTCTGTTTACCAGAGAATTCAGTAGTTGCATTCAGAGGGTATTAAATGAGTGAGAAACAGTATAATTAACATAAACCCTTTTCCACTGCAGGAACTTAAAGAGTAAGTTAACATCAGGCTGAAAACAAGTGTTTCTCTGCCCTCTCTGGTTGGAAGTGACTGTTTGAGCCAGCATCACTACAGGTGTGGTCAGATGTGTGCTTTGTTGCACCTGTAACCACACCCCACAGTGATGTCACAGGGTCCTGGAGTACATCTGCACATCACTGCAGCAAGGTGAGAAGTTAAACCTCAGGAGTTCAGCAAAAACAAGACTTTCAGGGGACTTCCCATAACCTGAACCTTTCTGAACCGCTGAGTGACAGGTGCGAGGGTCCGTCTCACGTTTTCACTGCAAACCAGGACATTTTGGATGTACGTCATAAAAAGGCAAAAAAAAAAAAAAAAATGGAAGAAGTGGTGCCAATATTAATATTGATTTATATGTATATATATGCATATAACTTTTAAACATCATTACCATTAAATTATTTGAAGATGTGCATGATGTGATGTGGATCTTTCAGGATGTGCAGTGATGCAGCCAATAATTCCTGAACTTTTTGTTTCCTCAGAAGAAAAGAAAATATAGTGATGTCACGCTATCCCACACATGTTGCTTTGTTAATGCAAAGAAGCTGCTACAGTGGTAACCCATTTCATATACATGCACAGGTTTAATGGTATAAGTTGTGGCAAACAATACAAAGTTACGACACATCTGTTAAAATCAATTAATGCAGATTTAAGGACTTTTAATTTCTCTGAACTTTAAGTGCACATAGACTCATTCATTTTTATTGGACTTTATGGTATGATTGAGACTTTTCAGATATGCAGAGGAAAAGCAGAACCACAGAGTTTATATTGATTAGCCTAAATCAATAATTTGCACACCTATAACCGGCAGCCCAGATATGCCAGCAGCTGCAGCACCAATATACATCAGCTGCCTGTTCATTGTACCATTGACAGCATATTTAGGGTGATGTATATTAATATTTATACCTCCACCTGCTGATTCTATTAAGGTATTCGGTCTCTCTTCCACATGCACATTGTTTGTGCACCAGCCTTGGATCACCAAAACTGCAGTTTTGTTGGTCACACCCGTGTGTATTTGTGTTTGTGCCCTTTTAGGAAAATCAGGCCCTAGTCTCTATAGGCTGCAGAAAAGAGTCAGAGCCCTGTCTGTATCAAACTCCACCCAGAAATCTATCTGTTCAAGTATTTTGTTCACAGATAAACACCTCCATGTCTCCTGTGGGCTACAGGTCTGAAATAAACTGAATGTCACTGACCTGAGTTAAAAAACATAAAGAAGACCCTGAGCTGAGAGCTCTCTTAGCTGAGAGTTGAATAGAATTTAAATATCTCGTCTCAATATCTCAAAATGTGTTTTACGAGACATTTTCACACAAAGCAGTTCATCAGTTTATCTTTCTTAGGAATCTGCATTTGTGCAGACGAGCGTCTGAGCTGCAACCTGCTCACAAACGCACACCTGTTACTGTCAACGGTGTCATGTGTTTCCTGTACAATATATTAAATTATATTTATCTATATTGGTGATATGTTAATAAAAAAGAACACAGTGAATTTATTTTTTGTGTAGTACAAAACAAGGAAGAAAATGTCATTTCCAGCCACCTGGACAGGAAACAGAAAGTTGTAACTTGGAAAAAGCTTGGTTGAGACGTTCATGTTCCCCTCAGGGTGAACTGTAATAACTTTGGTGATCGTCATCATCAGGTCAACATTATTATTTGTTTATTTATTTTATTTGTTTAATTTGGTTTATGACCAAATACCTGCAGAACTAAAGACATTCCCATCAGCCTCAGCTGCACTCTGTTTACTGCTAATTAGCTAATGTTAGCATGCTAACACACTAAATTAAGATGGTGAACATTATACCTGCTAAACCTCAGCATGTTAGCATTTAGCTCAAAGCACATCTGTGTCTAAGTGCAGCTTCACGGACTCTGCAGACTCTGAGGTGGGTTATGCTCGAACAGAACTAGACTGTACAACATGTCTGAAAGTGTTTATAGCACTTTTGAAGAGATTAACAGTGTTGCAAAAAGAATGAATGAAATGAAAAAAGAGCTGAGAGAGAAGTTCAAGCCTGCTCTCACCTCCGCACAGCTGACAAATCACAGCATGAAGTGCGCGTGAATGTCGGATCGGCGGTTTCAGAAAGTTACAGAAATTGTCGGACACAGGTTTCCAAAACTATTTGAACATCTGTATCGTGGTCTCTGAGGTCTCAGGATCTCTGCTGGGGTTTCTAGATATAAAGTATAAATCTATATATTCGACATCACATTGTTGGAGCTTCCTCTGTGTTAAATGTATGTTTTAAACTCATATCTCACACTTGGCCATCATCACCATCCACACAGCATTACTCTCATGTTCTCCTCTCCCTCACACTCCCACACACCTGACTGAGGTTAAAGTGTAATCAGCATGTTAAATTAACCACAACCAAACGTCTCAGTTTCCCCTCTGTCTGTCTGTCACTTTAAAATAACTGACGTTTCATCATTTTGAAACTAACCTTATTCATCACTCAATTGCTGGAAAGCCCTTTAACAGCTGCCTGTGTGTGTGTGTGTGTGTGTGTGTGTGTGTGTGTTGCAGGGAGGCGTGGCCTGTGGTCAGACTGACGACAGCAACATGCTGCTAACTGGCAGGAAAACACCTTCCATCCGTCTGCAGCTTCCGCAGCCCCGAGCACATGATCTGCACCAACACACCGAATCAAACGTACCCAGAGGACCTGAGGAGAACCTGGAGGCCCAGCCAGTCCTCAGGGATCCAACACGTGGTCTGAGGACCTGTGAGAGGACTGTAGAAGTCCCCAGAGAGGGCGACACAAGAGGTAAGGTCTCATTCAGGTTTATTTTTTAACTTTTACAGACTGATGAGGAAACCATACGGTGTTAAATATCAGACATCATCCACGTCATGATGCAGGTTCCTCTTCACTCACAGTTCACACTGATCATTATGTACACAGTAACTGAAATAACAAGAAGTTTGAATCAAAAACAAATACAAGTCAAAGCTTCACTGACAGTTTGAGGGATTTTCTTTTTACACAAACGATTTTTTTATCAAAGTACCAGATATTTTCTGTTCATCTTTTGTACCGATGATTCAACCAGGAGAGTTTCGTTACCGATCAAAGCTGTAGAAGAGATCCTCACATTGTCTGTGGGAAAAAATGATTTGGACTTTTACTTCCCGAACTGGGGGCCGCCTGAAATAACTCAGAGCAGTGTTCATTTTGTCAACAAAAACTATGATGAAAATTATTAGTAGACGACGTAATTTCTCAACAAAAACAGACTGAAACTGAATAAAAAGTACCCTTTGAAAATGAGAACTATGAAGAAATGTTTTACATTTTTCCTCAACAAATATAAAAACTAAATGATCATGTAAAAGATGGATGAGTGGGCTAATTACTTCACTTTCATTTAACTTCATGGAGATCTGCCTGGTAGCTGTTCAGATGTTTTACTTTGGACCAAAGTGTCAGAACAGCTGGCGTTTACAAAAAGCAACAACCAACAGGCTCGCACTGTCCCCTGATTACTCAGCAAGGCATTGTGGGTATTATCTATATATATATATATATATATATGTATATATATATATATATAGATAGCTATATAGATAGCCTGGTGTATCTTCTTCCTCTGAGCCATAACAACACATCAGTGAGCCTCACTGTTGTTCCTTCATCACCATGAACACACCGTCCTGCTGCCCCAAATACTCACTAAAGCACCAAATGTGGATTCATCCGCCGCTGGAAATAGTCCCCAACAAATGCACTATTTCCTCCTGTCTGTTTGAGCAGCTGTTTGAGGAAGTGAGCCTTTGTTTTATTAAACCATATATCTGTGAGGTGAAGATTTACGTCTTCAGGAGGAGCCGATGGGCTTGGAACTGAGAGCCACAGACAGGAAGTCAGACAGGAGCTGAGAGGCTCTGCACATATAGAACAATAGTGGCAACCTTATCATTTAACAAAGCGAGACAAGGATTCATTTCCAACTTTGACACTTTAATCTCTGCTGTCTGAAACTCGTCTACACTGTTCATTCCTCCCTGTCTGTCGTCTTTCTGCTCGTCTGGCCTCCGTCTGTCACGCTGGAGACATTTAACCCACGAAATAAACTATCTGCAGGGCTCTAATATCCACGTATTTACTGCACCGCTGGACGCTGGAGTCCTGCAGCGTTATTTGTTTATCTGCCCTCTTCGGTCTGGATGTGCGTACACACTCCTGTTTGACTTTTAACTCACTTTAGCTGTCTGTGGGTTAAATGTCACTCAAGACGGAAATCCTACCTCATTCTAAAAAATAAAAGTAGTTCCTGCCTGGACATATGGAGAGAGCTCCATGACATACTGTTGAGTAAGGTTATGTGATATGGCTGATGTTTTAGTAATTTGCATTATTAAAATTGTCACTGTGGTTTTGAATGAGGTTTTCTTACTTCTGCTACACAGAGTCACTGCTGACGTGTTCTGTGTGACGTTGGTAAACTGAGGGGAGAGGCTGGTTTTACCTGCTGTTGATTTGTATGTTATCCTCAGCTGACTGTACCTGTGAGTGGAAACTGTGTGGATCATGTTGGTACAGAAGTCGGATCGTAGCTGCTTCGTGTCGGGCTGAAATGAGTGAAAGTTGCCTGATTTACGGCTGACTTCCTGCTGCAGACAGGTTTGTACGTGACCGCAGAGTTTGCTTTGCATCCTGCACAGTATAGCTCAGCTCACCTTCGTCTGCCACCTCCTCCTCCTCCTCCTCCTCCTCTGCAGGAGCTCCTGCACATCCAACAACACAAATCCAACAAACTTCACTTCTCCACACGTTTACAAAGTGTTGCAACAAAAGCAGATGGCCACCTCTCTCCTGATCATCATGCAGCTCGTGCAGACTGATAAACGTGTGTTTAGACAGCTGAGGGAGGGAGGGTCACGCTGTTCTGCAGTAAATTACATTCTTTTCATTTTCATGCCCAGTTTTATTTAGTGTTAAACTCACATTTCCCAAACTCTAACTTTAAATTCTAGTTTATTTAATAATATTTAATGCTATAAGAAATACTTGAGATCTGAAACCAAGTTCTCAGAGGCTTTACTGTAAGATACGCTAACACAAATGGAGTCCAAGGGAAGTCGAGTTATTTAAAAATAAATAGAGTTACGTGTGTGTGTGTGTGAAAACATATATTTAAATAAATACAGAGGGCAGCAATTGAGCTCAAACAACATAGAGATGCACACACACACACACACACACCAGTAGCACAGTATTTACAAGTACAATTCTGAGGTACTAGTACTCTACTTGAGTAAAGTATTTTTTACTTTATACTTTATGCTTCTGCTCCACTACATTTCAAAGCGAAGTATTGGACTTTTTACATTGTAAAGACGGTTTCTGCCTTCTTCTTTAAAGGGAAACTCCGGTATTTTTAAACCTGGGCTCTATTTTTACATATTTCAGGGTGTAAATGTAACCAAACAGTTACCTCCGCCTGCAGCCGTGAACGGGCTGCAACGTAATCCTTGTGGGCAACTGCGCCCGTCAAAGTTTGTCCACTAAAAGTGCTTGTTTTTAACACTGACTCTGGTCAGACTGTTATTCAAAGTGTCTGACAACATTATGGGATGGATCCCTGCAGAGACAGACGTCGTCTTCCTGCAACAACTCAACCTCTCGCAAGATTTCAGAGCGAGACTCCAAAAGGATATTACTCTTAACAAAAACTATTGGTAACTGTTAGTCATTTTGACCCCAACATTTGTAAAAATAGGGCCCATGTTTAAAAAATACCAGAGAAAATATTTAGGGCCTCGTCGTCGTCGTCGTCCACCAATTTGCTCCTCCGTCTGTCCCTGTCTTCTTTAATGTGTCTTGATGATCTTGTGATATGTTTCCAGCTTTGCCCTTAAGAACTGTTTGCTTATCAGTCCTGAGACCTGCTTCATCTGTATCATCAGCGTCACTCAGCCTTTGTTTACAGGTAGCGTAGCATTAGCAGCCACAGATTATCTCCATCCTCAGTTTCAGAACCTGTTTGTTCATTAGCTGAAGCTGATGTTATTTTTATTGTGGATGTTTTTTTAATCCATCTACAGTTAACTCTTTAGAGCTCTTAGCAAAAGTTGAACGAGCCCGAGTGAACCCTCTCTGTCATAGCAATACTGCATTCTGATTGGCTGTCGAATATGTTAAGTACCAGTTGGTGGGGCGAATTAAAAAATGTAAAGTTTACCTAAAGTTACATAAACGTCTGATTATAAAGAACTATTCACGACTGCACAAAATAACTCTAATGCGCTTTGTGTTTGTAACACAGTAAATTTATGCAAACACTGACTGTGATGACGGATTATCTCTCTGCAGCAGGTTTTAAGTTTCTGCAAGTTGATTTTCATAAAAAATGAAGTGAAACCAGTCACTGGCTGGAAGGAAGGAAAGAAGGAAGGAAGGAAGGAAGGAAGGAAGGATGGAAAACTAACAGAGGATTTGGAAACTGATCTGCAGGAATATAAAGTATTCACAGTAAATGGCAACCGGCCCTTTAAAGATCCCCTCCAGACATGTTTTAACATGTATATAAATTGTCCATTCACACTTTCAGCAAGTTGAATACTGAACCAGGATTGGCTGCTTCCAACCTCTCTGTGATGTCACAAATCATGCTCGTAGGCCCCGCCCCTGAAAATCAGATTATCACCGAGCTCATAGAAACTTTCCACTTCCAGCAGATGAATGTGAAAACATCCTTCTGGTGTCAAACTCTGCACAGACGTCATCCTGCACAGTGAAGCTCAAACATCCAGCTGTAGGAACAAGAAGACAAACACGTTTCTGAGTGGAGGACTTCAAGTAACGAGCTCCGTCCATGAAAGCTGTCACTGAAGCTGTCTTTTTCCCCCAGATATTAAATCTGGTTTCAAATCTTAAATATTTCTCTACAGCACTGAATATTATTACTTACTGCTCAGAAACATCCTCAGATTTGAGTGAAACTCAGTGAAAACTCCGCTGCAGACTGTGTGGGTGTGGTTTGATCGGATTTGATTGACAGCGGCCTGGAAACATCATCGTCGCATGTTGACTCGAATGCTGCTAAATCCTGATTGGTGCACAGATATGTGTGACAACACTGAGTCCCGCCACTGAGAAGAGCTGGGACAAAAACACAAAAACAGAAAACCTCTCCGGTTTTAACTTACAGAAAATGCTGAATTAGAAATAAGGTTTTCACTGTGTAAAAGGTTAAAAAAGTGGGTTTCTTTCCCACAGGCTCTTCCTGTTTCCAACCAGACTGTGAACCAGATTGTGACGGTGAACACTAGACAACCAAACCACATTCACAGCAGCGGCTGAAGACTCAGACTTCCTCCACAGTAAGCACAATATCAAACCTGCAACTCTTTTTGTTTGTTTGTCCTGACACCATCAATGGAAGAGAACAGTTTCTGTTTTTGTTTTTCAGCTCCAGCTGAGCACCGAAGCTCCTCATGATGTCTCCTTCCTCCAACTCCAGCACTGGAGGCTTTGAGGAGGGGAAGCAATGCATCGTCAACGACCAGATGGGACCTTTCACCGTCCTCTACATCCTCATCTTCATCGTCAGTCTGCCTGGAAACCTGCTGTCTGTGTGGGCCTTCATCCGCAGTCCCCGAGCCAAGGTAGGACTGCTGCTGACTGAGACGGCATGTTGGGTCAAATCAGACAGGGAGAGGCGAGGGGAGGTCGGATGAGACGACCTGAAATAAAATGAGATCAGATAAGAGAAGAAGGAGTGATGTGAGCTGAGAGGGTTTGTGGCATGAGATGAAATAAAATGAGATAAACTGAGATGAAAGTGAGATGTTATATGAAATGTAAATATGAACTCTTGTGCAGTTTGTGAAGATGTTTGTGGTTGTGGTTCTGCAACAGCAGAGCACCAGCGTCTACCTGGTCAACCTGCTGGTGGCCAACCTGCTGCTGCTGCTCGCTCTGCCCTTTAAGATCCTGAAGGACCTCGGGGCGGCGCCGTGGAGCCTCATGGTGTTTCACTGCCAGGCCAGCGCCGTCACCATCTACATCAGCCTCTACGCATCCATCGCCTTCCTGGCCTTCATCATTACTGACCGCTACCTGCAGGTAGGCCTACATCTTCATCACAGGGGCAGGTGATGAAGATATATCAGCTTTCTTTTCAGCTTTCATTTCTCATACCTGTTGTCCTGAGGTAACCCACACTGGGTCATTAAATAGGCCAGGTTTCAGTGTCGGTCAGTGTGTTAATGCTGCTGGTGGTCTCGGTGGCTGATGGTCTCTTCTCCTGCAGGACTGCCACACTCTGCGCTCTCTGCGGCTGCAGGAGGTCGGCTTCGCCCGGCTGCTGACGCTGGTCGTCTGGCTGCTGCTGCTGCTCATCATGGTGCCCAACATGGTTCTGCCCATACAGGAAGTACAGGTACTGTAATACTACCGACGGGAAAACTGCCACAGCTACTGCTATTACTACCACTACTACTACTTCTACTTCTACTTCCACTACTGCTGCTGCTGCTGCTCAACGTCGGTTCCTGTTAACTAAAACCCGACCCAGGACAAGAGGCGGGTCAGGTTCATATCCAGTTTAACCAGGTCTAGTATGGTCCTGTTGTATTGCTGCAGGTCTCAGGTCTCTGTATCAATAGGTGTTTTCGGATTAAACAGTTCTGGGGACTCCCTGACAGGAACTGCCCACTGGGGAGCTCCTGCCTTTGTACCGCCAATAGCAACGCTGAAGTGACGTAAGCCAGTAGTTGGTATAGCAACGTCACTCACAAGATTTTTATATTTTACTTTGAAAATCGGCTGTCGCATATACGCTCAATAAAGCCTGGACTTCACTGTCGACCAATCACCATACACTTACGTCACTCAGGGTTCCTCTTGTGCGGGGAGAGTACCTACTCTAGGAGCTAAAAAAGTCCCTCAAAACAATGTTCTAAGAGCTATGATCGTTCCCAGTTCTTGCAGTGAGAACACAATAAAAGGGGGCGGGGTCCTCTAACTGTTCTTCGAACGATGAAAAAGTTCCTCCAGTCCGAAAACACCTAATGTGTCTAATACCTGGGGGGATCCAAGGGGGCTCTCTAGATGCAACCATGGTGGTATACTACTGCTGCTACAGCTTCGACTGCTTCCCATCATGGTGTCCATTTCTAATTAACCTGGTGTTTGTGATGAATTAGCCACCAGGATGAAAAGCGAACTATCGAATGTAAATGTAAAACTCTCCTGTTTGTTGGTCCCTGCAGGAGCGGCGGTACCTCAGCTGTTCGTCTCTGAAGAAGGACATCAGCCTCCACTGGCACGCCCTGACCGTCTTCCTCAACACAGCTTTGTTCATCAACGCCTCCGCCGCCGTGCTCCTCTCCAGTGGTCTGGCTCTCAAAAGACTCCTGGGCAGTCGCAAGGACCCCAGACTCTGGGTGGACGCCAGGCAGGCAGCGGGGAATGTGACGGCTGTGGCGTTGGCCTACATACTCAGCTTCGTGCCCTACCACGTCGTCCGGACGCCGTACACGTTGGCCCAGACCAAAGTCATCACAGACTGCCAGACCAAGAGGCAGCTGTTTCTGGGGAAGGAGTCGACGCTGCTGCTGAGCGTGCTGCACCTCTGCTTCGACCCCCTGCTCTTCTTCTACCTCTACGCACCTTTCAGACAGACGATCCGCAAGATGTTCCCCTGCAGCAGAAACAGGGCCGCCGGCGATGCAGAGGAACAGGCTACAGAGGAAATGATGCAACCTGCAACTTCTGCACAGCAGGAGGCGGTCTGACCACAGATACTGTTTGTAAAGCAGGGATTCACACACATCAGCCAAAGACCACCTCAAATACAGAATGACAGAGTAAAAAACTGCAAGGAACATGTAGCCTAGCTTAGCACAAAGACTGGAAGCATATGGAAACTGCTAGCCTAAACCTTTCAACAGCTCCAAAAGTGGATAAAAATGGTTGAACTGAAGAAATAAAATGTTCTTTTATTCACCAAATTAATGTCATGACTCCCGAGAGGAAACCTGAAATAAACCTGATATGACTTTTACTGTTAATTCACTGTTTATTGATTATGTAAATGTAAGATGTAACTGCAGGTATGATCCTCATTTTGAGTCTGATGGTTTGGTGTTAGTTTCTGAGAATATTTATATGTATAATCTATAATTTACATTGATCAACAGGTCTGTTAATACAGGCGCTAATATGAGACAACATCTAAATCTAAAGTTATTGATGTTTTCTGATGCTGTTAAAGGTTCAGCAGTAATATTTGTAAAAACTGATACTATATATACTGTATATTTTTGAATTATAATTAACACACGTTGTTTATCAATGTATGACTCAAATTCCTCTAATAAATTGTGATATAGAAAAAGTAAACAACTCAAAAAGTAAAAGTAAATGTGCAGTAAATGGAGTTTAGCGTGTCAGTCTGTGTTCAGACCAGCAGATGGCAGCAGCGATCAGGGTTCACTGTGTTCTCCATCAGGTACCTTGATATTAGAAACAAAACTTCTGCTTCATAACAACATGCAGATCAGACAGCTTTATTCTTTAGTCCTTTTGCTGAGGTGGGATAGTCAAACAAGGAGTAATACAAATAATGCAGCCATTACAATCAAACAAAAGCTTTGACTGCATGATTTCAAAAATATAATGATGATAATAATAAACAAATATACATTTGAAATTAAAAAAAGAAGAAAAACAATTGTTAATGTGTACAAAATCCAGATTCCCCACATTTTCACAAACTTGTCCTGTTGTAGTTTTATTCTTTGTGTCATAAAGATATCTTTCTGAGCTTTAGCCTCACCCCGCTAACCTTCCTATTAGCATTTAACACTGGAATCAAAGTTAAAGTCAGTCTGTATGCAGCCAGTGCATACATACAGAAGTCTCTTATTATAAATACCAACTTATCATTTTAGAACGAGTAATGTTCCTTGATTTAACGAGATAAAGTGATACAGGTTGTTCTCATAAAAGGGAAAGTTTCCTGTTAAAATGGAATAATCTGGTCTGTACTAATAATGAAAGAAATATCTGACTGTAACATGAAAAACATGTTGTTATAACTTAAAACTGGAGGCATGCTGCTGCAGTGCTGTTTGCAAAATGTTATAAACCTTTCACAAGGCTAACAGTTCCCTCTGTTTCCAGTCTTTGTGCTGAGCTACGCTAAACACCGTGTTCTGGACACACAGAGAGGAAACTGATCCATCTTCTCATGTGACTCTGGGGAAGACGATGAGGAAGATGGTTAACAAAATGTCAGACTGCTCCTTTAACCAGATGGACAGTGATTCATCTTTGCATGCTGAGCCAGCGCCTGACCTTCTGATTGTTAAATTACACACATGAAATTATCCACAGCAGCTTATAATAATGGCTAATTACGTCTCACGGTGGTCAAATACAAATTGCAGTCTGAAGGTCAGACTGTAAAAAATAAACTCAGTTTTGTATCTGTGAAATCTATTCTGCATTTCTGGTCGGAGATGTAGCGTAGAAAAGCAACTGAATCAGATAATCAGATTATGTCGTTTAAAACTGGTTTATTGGATTACGCTGAAAAAACCCCACAAACCACAGAAGATACACAGAAAGTATGTGTAACACATGAAGCGAGCTGCTGTCAGGAGGACGACGCAGGACAACCTCACAAAATGTCATGAAACAGCTCAGACAGGAGACGAACGGCCACTGTGCTTCATTCATCACATTTATTTCAGCACCCTTTGCACTTGTTATATATATACAGATATAAATATATATATATATATTTATATCTGTACATAGTAGTTTGAAGTTTATGTTTACCTTGTCGAGCTGGTTGTCCTTGTTTTTGGCTGGATGTTTGTCTACTTCTGTCTTTGTACACTGAGAGCAACAAAGAACCGGAGTCAGACTCTTTGTGTGCACACAGACCTGGCCAATAAAGCTGATTCTGACTCTGATTCTGAAATAAGTGGTGAAATACTGTAAGTATTTGACTCTGGAATGAAGGACCTCTGGCTTTAAAGTGGTTTCTGCTCAGAGTACTTGTTGCTGCGCCAGGCTAGCAGTTTCCCCCTGCTTCCAGTCTTTTTGCTAAGCTAGGCTAAACACATCATCTCTCTGTGGATCCTCTCTGCTGTGGTTCCTCCATGTTTTGCTGACAGTTTCTTGGTGTCGTAGCTTCGGACCAGCTGGCAGACTGCGACCTGGCTCCGGTCTCCCTGGACCCATTCAAGAGGAAACATCTGGACTGTGTGTGTGTGTTTGTGTGTGTGTGTCCTTGGTGTTGCAATAAAACACACAACTCTAAAATTAGACCCTGAAGACTCTGATATTAGCTCACTTCCCAGATATGGAACTAACACACACACACACACACACACACACACACACACACACACACACACACACACACACACACACAGTGGGGTTATGTGGTGAGTCAGCTGGATCTTTTTTTTTGTTTTTTTGATACCAGTCATCAGTGACATCATCAGGGAGGAGACATGTAGTACTTAGAAAATTGTACTAAGAAATAGTACAATTATTAATATTGCTAATGGTTTTACGACTGTTGGAGATAATATTGATCTGCATGTGAGCAACAGAATAAATATTAGTGCCAACATTCTTGTTAATTTTACTGCAGTTGTTAGTGTGAGGACACAATGTGGCCAAAAGTATGTGGACACACCCGTCCAAACTGTTAAATGTACTTTCTGTCTGCGTCTGATTGTCCTTGTCTGGTCTCAGTTTCAATGGAGGAAAATCTTAATGATATTTAGTGTTTGTTCCTTTCCTGTTTCAACATGACGATGTTCCCGTGCACAAAGAAAGAACAACAAAGAAATGGGTTTCCCACTTTGGTCTTTCCAAGAAAAACGAGTCATTGCAGCAAGTGCCCAATAAAGACATCTGTTTATGTTAAGTGACAAAGACCTTCGTAGGAATTAAGACTTTTGTCTGTCTGGAGCAAAGAAGGAAGTAGTGTGGCGTTCACAGAGGGAGGAGGTCGGATCAGTGAAACATCGAGTGACCGCCGCTACAAACAATCAACACTGATCGAGTTCTTTCCCTGAACCTAACCAAGTTGGTTTTATGCCTAAACTTACCAAAACTCACCACAGAGGCGTCACATCAGAAACATTTTATGTGGGACATCAGATTATAAAACTTTCCTATTTTACATGGCCTACTCCACCCGGCTAAAAACGTATCTTATTAACTTTAAATAGCTTTCATTTTATTTTATTTTTTTGTTATTGTTTTTAATTTGATTTAATTGTGCATCTAAATGTGGGAGTATTTTCTGTGGTCTTTTATCTTTTTATTTTCACTTGATTTAAACTGCACCAGTTTACTTCTACAGTCTGGATCTTTTGTATTGCCTGCTTGTATTGAACACAGGTTGTGGTTTTGGTCTCGATGTTACCAAACAAGGTAACCTCACTGTTACAACAAGAGGAAGCTGCAGACAGTCACTGCATGAAACTCCCCAAAAACCACAAACTGATTGGATTAAACAAACGTGTTCATCAGTGATCTTTAAAGGTGTTGGTTGGTGTATTTTGCACTTTGGACAGAGCCAGGCTAGCTGTTTCCCCCAGTTTCCAGTCTTTATGCTAAGCTAGGCTAACCACGTGCTCTGGACTGAACACACAGACATGAGATTAACATCCATGTGAATATTTCACTCTCAAAATGCATTACTATTTCCTTAATCTTGTCCAGACAGGGCTTTTCTCCTCCCCCTCCTCCTCTTCTTCCTCTTCCTCCTCTCTGTAGATATTTTTTGATTCTTGCCTTCTTCTTGTCTCTTTTCGCTCCGTCTCTCTCTTTCTGTCCTTTTTAAGTCTGACTGGTCACCAAAATGCCACCAGACGAGCCATTTATAGAGAGAGAGAGGAAGAGCGAGAGAGGAAGAGAGGAAGAGCGAGAGTGAGATGGAGGTCATTTGGTGTCGTGGGAACAGCTCTAAAAAACACAACCCTCCTATCACACACACACACACACACACACAGAAACAAACACAGAACTGCTTTCAATTTCTGACTCGAGGTCACATTCCCCCTAACCCCCCCTCCTCCAACAAACATCGTCTCTCTCTCTCTCTGTCTCTCTGTCTCTGTGTCTCTCTCTCTCCCTGTCTCTCTCTCTCTGTCTCTCTCTCTGTCTCTCTCTGTCTCTCTCTCTCTCTGTCTCTCTCTCTCTGTCTCTCTCTCTCTCTGTCTCTCTGTCTCTGTGTCTCTCTCTCTCCCTGTCTCTCTCTCTCTGTCTCTCTCTCTG
>VMKM01003365.1:0-38638 GCA_008360985.2 Macquaria ambigua | reverse complement strand
TTGAGAGGGCAGGACTGAGGTGGAGTGAGAGCTCTGTCACTGCTCCCGAGGATCCTGGACTTTTACACAGCGCTGAAGGATTCCAAATCTGTCTTATTTGCACATTTGTAAAAAAACAAAAGTTGTCGTTGCTTAAAACAAGAATTTTACACTGACACCAGGGTACAAAAAAGGACTTGTATGAGGAGTAAAAAAAATTCTGTGTTTGACTGTAGGTGTGCACACTCCTCTGTGTACGTTTCATGATTCAAGCTTATTGTAAAGATTTTAAATATATATATATTTTTGTCTGATAACTGACCTGTGTGTGTCTTGTTCTGGGTGAATGTCCAACATCTCTCTCTGTGATCAGACTATAAGCTTGATTGTGAGTGTGAAAGAAAAACTTCCATTAAAATGACTTTTTATTTATTTGACGGTTCATTCTTGTGTTTTTACTGTACATTTTGCCTTTAAACAGTGAACAATTACACAGAAGAAAAAGTACAATCCATGTGCTTCACACGTTGCTGCTGTGGTCATGGCTTGTTGGCATACATTAGCATTAGGTATATAGAGGGATGTGTGTGTGTGTGTGTGTGTGTGTGTGTGTGTGTGTGTGTGTGTGTGTGTGTGACAGGAGCATCCTGCTTTGGCGGTGTGTGTGTGTGTGTGTGTGTGTGTGTGGTGGACCTGACAGTGAGGCCTTGTTTTACAGTAGAGCTGCTGCATCTGTCAGTCGTTCTTGAACCCTCTCCAGAGGTCAGGTTTTCAGCTTCAAATACCTTTTTTTTCTTTTCTTTCTTTTCTTTCTCTCTCCCCCTCTCTACTGGATTTATTCTGGAAGTAGTCATGCTATTTATTTTCTACTCCCTCCAATGCCAGCAAGCACTCCTCTGGCCTTTCTGGATGTCTGTGACGACACAGTTCCCCCTGTGTCAGTGAGGAGAGAGATTTTGCTGTGAAGTCAGTGGTTTGGGAATAAATTGCACTAATTGTGGAGTAGCCACACTTCCCATATTTGGCTTTTTTTTTTAAAGATATAAGATAAAGATATATTGTTTTTTTTTATTGTCAATGAATCCCATGAAAAGGCCCAAACCAACAATGAATTGATCTTCCTAACAAGTACTGACTGTGTTGCCAAAGCCTGATGTATCTTACTCCTCTGTGCCACTGTTGTCCAAAAACTATTAAAAACACACCAATGAGCCACACTGTTGCACTGGGTGACATGTTCCTTCATTACCATGAACACACACACACACACACCGTCCTGCTGTCAGAAATACTAGAGCACTACATTTGTCTTAATCTGCAGCTGAAAAAAGCCCCTGAGAAATGCGCTTTTATTCCTACTTGAGTCACGTTTGCTAAAAGCTACAGTACCCAGCTGTTTTGAGAAAGGCGTTATTAATAATGAAACTGTGTATTTGTGACCTGTTTGTAAAGATTTTCACCTTAAGTTCTTGCCAATGGGCTGCAATGGTACGGACGTGAAGAAGGGAATTCACATTATTGGTTTTGGCCTTTTCATGGGATTTGTTGATAATCACAAAAATAAAAAACAACACCAGCCTTACCGTTTACCGGTCACTGTTGTTAAAGGGATGGTTTACCCAAAATACAAAGTGGCATCTAGCCATGCAGATAGTTTTGCTTTTGTTTGTCCAATTTTTGAGACATCAATGTTTGTTTGGAGGCTGGGGTTAGGTTTCTGTCATGCTCACTAAACTCCAGCAGAATATTTACATTTCTACAAGTCCAAATGTCGCAGTAGTCATGCAACTGTCAGTGTATTATGCACGCCGTGCGTCACACAAAGCAAGACGGGGACGCTTGGGTTGAAAAGTTCACACCCTACGGTCTCCCCAGTCACCATGGCAACCGCAAGAAAGACATCCTGTAAGTAGTTTAAAGTTTAGGTCCGCTTCACTGAAGAGTGTGTGTCTCTGTGCTGAGCGGTGACCCTTGTTTCTTTCCATTAGGACAGGAAAACACTATTAGCAGCTAACCACTTAGCGACAGCTTGCATTAGCGAGGGCTCAGCCCACGCTCAGGGCCTCCCCCAGGACTATTACCCTTATAATAATAACAATGTCCTCTGCCTGGCCTGCCTAATGTGACTGCTGTTTTCTTTAGCCTGATTTCCACTTTGCTGGCTCACCCATGGGTGTCAGGTGGCCACGGGAAGGCGAGGAAATCACCACACACAAACCTTGTGTCCATTCTTTTATTTTTATATGAGGAGATATCAGTTATATGTAAGCAAGGAGACACAAGGGCAAGGACACACACTTTTCCTTTGTTTGGCTGCTTTGTGCATCAATTACATGCACACACCACCTAGACAACCGCGTGCACACACACACACACACACACCACGCCAGAGTCTGCTGCTGTAAGCCAGGCCTCCTCCCCTCTCACCGACATCCAGCAGTCACGGCCCAGCCTCAACAATAGCTGGAGCCAGCAGCGGCGGCACGGTTGTGCAGCACTAGGCGGTCAAGCTGTTTGTATTCACATGCAAATTTAATGAGGTGGCTGACCAGCCTCCATCAAAAGAGCCCCAATTTGTTTTGAAGCAACTTCAAGCTGACCCCCACCACAGTTTGCCAGTGGATTTTTATTGATGCCGATTTCCAGCAGAAATCTCACAATCTCGTCCTTTTTTTTTTTTCCTTTACAACTTCACCACCACCTCGGCTGCCCTCCAGGCTGCAGGGCCGAACGTTCCCCTTCCTCAGGTGGGTGACATTCCTGAAGCAGGGCTAACAACATGCAGTGATTTAAATCCGCGAGGAGCTGCCTCTGTGTTTCTCCCTTGCTACCCTCACAATAATGCAGTAATAGTCCAGAATGGCCTTGTACCCACTGTGGCAGCAGCAGCATGTGGAACAATATATGAAGTGTAAACACACATGGAACCTGTTAACACCTGAGCACAGTAATGGATGCACACCTCCCAGGGTAGTAACAGGCCTTTCTAAATCCTTGTATGTTTTTCTTGGTTTTCTTCCCTCCATGTTCTCACATTCTCCATATTCCACCAGCTCTCCTATTCCCATGGCGGAACACACACACTTGGAGTTTGCATTGCTTTTTTATTTGATACAGTGCTGAAACGATTAGTTGATTAACTGATTCGTCGCACCACTTTAGCCTCATTTGTGACCTCAGTACCCTGTAAATTACTCTGTGATTCGGTCACATACCATTTCCTACATAAACCTTAGGAGGAAAGTCAAAATATTATTTTTCATTTTTATTTTTAGACATCTTTGAAATCACGAAGATGCTTTAGATTATTGGAAGATTAATTGGCCATGATAATAATCAATAGCTGCAGCCTTAATTTGATATATTGGCAGCATGCTGCAGCTGCTTCACACTGAGGCCTTGACAGGAGCTGCTATAGCGGCCCCAGTGTGAAGCAGTCTTGGTCTAAATCATATCACTGATACTTGAAGGCTGTTCAGTTCTCAACCACAAACAAATACAGACATTCCAGAAAATAAACACAACTTGTCATTCCAGAAGACAAAAAAAAAGAGAGGATTTTTAATTGACAAATGTGCATGACTGCAGAGACAAATCATCCTCTGTGGTGACAGACATCCGCTGGAATAAGACGTGATCTAAATATTTAGCCAATTCATTTCCTTCCACTGGATAAAACTACGGCTTCAGTGCATGTGCTCATATACCTCCTCCCTCCGTCTAAACATTTACCCCAGTGTGTTGTTAACATTTAGATATAAATCTGCCCCAAAAGAAAAATAATAATGTTGGGAATGTTTACAGGACGGGCCGGGCTTCTTGAAGCTAAATGTCACCATCTGTAAATAGCAAAAAAAAAGTTTTGTTATGTTCCTAAAAGAGGGGTTTCCAGCAAAGTCCAGCAAAAAAGTGCAAACAAAATGGCTCATATGCACACACTCGAGTGCATGTCTACAGGCCTGTAGGCATCACACACACACACAGTTTTAGGCCTTGGTGATGAGCTGTCACTAGACTGTCAGGTGCAGGTCCATGGATGACGTGGTGTCGCATGTCATCCGCCTTGTGCAGCCAAGGGCACTCACTGGCCCCTATCTGTCACCTGAGGGCCGCGGGGCCCCTGACGACAGATGGCAGAACAATGTCACCCCCACCCCGTCACTGCCCTAAGCAGCAGACAGTCCCTCCATCCCCTCACAGATGACATGAATAGGATCACGTACTCTACATGAATGGTAGAATTTCTTGTGTGTATATGTTGCTCCATGAGTACCATTGCCATAATGAAGACTAATTCTGTTTATTTTCAATTTCAGTGTTTTTTAAATTTTATTTCTTCAACCTGTCCTTCCCTTTAGTGATTGCCACCATGTTGAGCAACTGATCGTTCTCCAAGCCCTGCCACCGTTGTTACCGTTGCTATGCTAACGGTGTAAGATTTAGCACTCAAAGTTGTTAGTTCATTTTAGAAACAATGGGTTCTTGATTTCACACACAGGCAGACAAAAGCAGGCTTCTTATTTCTAGCCGGCAACAGCCAATTTCGTCGGCTGATATGGCAAGTGTTGTTGGTAGATTTTATATGCTGTAGCTAGCTTGCTAATCAAGCTAATGTTAGCTTCATGAGTTGGTTGAAAACGTTGTCTCCAGCTGACTTTTTAATGTTTCAAGCCTGACTCAAAATGAGAATCGTTTCAAAGGCGTCTTAAATATGCACTTGATGGCTACATACATGATATCATGCTAAAACACAGAAGCTAAAGCTGCATGTCTCAGGCAAATGCTCAACATCCACACAAGTTGATGGTTCTTGTATTCCAGTGGAGAGCTAGTTATATTTAAATATAAGTATAAGGAAAAATGTAAAATTAGACTATTATTTCACTGTAACATAACCCTGTTTAGCCGCTTAAATATTTGGACACGCTAAAGGTTAGATATGCTCTATACACTATGTTTCTATTTTAACGTTACAAGAGAAAAGATCTTTAGCATGACGACTAACCAGTGTCATCTCGGATAGCGAGTTTGGCGGTGGTAGCTTAAGCGTAAACTTACTCAAATCCAATAAAAAGCAGGACAGGGACGCTAACGTTAGCCTACACCACGATACAGTAGCATCCACAACCAACGACCCACACAATGGGGAAATATCACACAGTGGATGTGCTATCTTGAACGTGGCTTTTTTAATGTAACCCCACAAAATAATGTATGAAATGATGCTGTCCCTGGAAGTAACGCTGGGTTACTACTGTAGGTAGTAAGCTAGTTAGCCAGACATGTTAGCGTTTGACTTTACGTTAGAGCAGACAAACACAGTTTAATCCATTCTTTACACTTTTGCTTTTGGATTTTTGGTTTTGGGAAGGGTAAAAAAAAAGTAATGTTTATATATTACATGGAATATCGCTCTTCAACAAGTCCAAATTTGACAGGCCTGCCGCGCCTAGTTACGGTTGCTAGGATATGATTGGACAATTGCTGGTTTAGCTTGTGGTAAATTAGGATTAGAAAAATACAGTTTTAGGTTTGATTATTAGAGCAGTGATGTCTGTAAACTGAGAGCTACCATGGTAACACGAATGAACACTTAATAAACACGAATCTGTAGCAGGAGGAAGGGCACCCAGAGGTGTGGCGACCTCCTAAAACTTGCATGCATGCTGAGGACTGATAATGGCTCCCACAAAGCCACTTGGCTTGGCAGCAGGCCAGCCTTTTCTACCTAACAGAGATGTGCACCTTGAGCTGGCAGCACAGCCTTGGGACTTGATGCTAGCTGGCCAGCTCTGATGTGTGTTCTTTGTGAGTGTAGATCCCAGGGATTACCAGGCTGAAAGCAGAGAAGCTTGTGTCTTTCTGACAACGTCTGTGTGTGAGCGAGGCTAAAACCACTATAAGAGTTTAGGAAGTGGTCTAAAATAACATGCGGTTGGTGAGATAGATTCTTCCAGACTTTGTACATTGAAGCATTACATTACATTTAAATCTAATCCTATACTGATACAGGAAGTTATATTCCAGGATTTTAACTGTATCCCAAATCCATACTACATACCAATTCTAAACAGGTATGTGGCGTGTTTACACTGGAAAAGTGCCAAAATATTTTTGAGTGTATTGTTATTGTTATTATTATTGTTTGTTATTCTCCCACAATGCAATGCACAAAGAAGATGTAAGAAATTAAAACGAATTTTAAATGGTGTTAAAACAGCTTTGCTGCCATATCAGGGCTATCTAGGAATATTGACAATCCACCCAAAAACTCTCCTGAGCCGTGTTCACATACAATCCTTTGCTGCTTAGTATTATCTACCACTATTTAAGAGTTTAATGTGAAAGTTTTATGACCTATTGTGATCTGTTTTTGACCTACAGGCTAAAATGCGAATGTTGCTCAAACTCAAACACTGTTGTTGTAATAGACCTGGTAGCTGAATCTGAAGGCCGAAATTTCACCCAGCAAATGTATCTGTTTGGTCTAAATACGCTGAAGATTTGTTAAGGTATAGAAACATTCTGAAACACGACACAGTAATTTATCCTTCGTCTTCAATCATAGCACAAGCAGTACCCACTCTCACAGAAGTCAGTGCAGCTTGTTTGTTTGACAAATTAGAATTACATTCCATACATATTTAGATTAAGCTCTTAGTTTTTAGGTTTAGTTTCTATCGTCAGACTTTATTTTATTCTAGTTGTAGATAGTTTTATTTTTAATGGCTTTTATTGTATAGTGTTTCATACCTACCATCTCTTTTTTGTGATGTATGTGACTTGTTGCTGTAACCCCACAGTTTCCCATTGACATTAATAATGTACTCTGTCTTTCAGGGGCAGCTGTGGCTCAGGAGGTAAAGCCATTTATCCCAGGGTTGGTGGTTCGATCCCCGGTGAAGTGTCCTTGGGCAAGACACTGAACCCTAAGTTGCTCTATTTAAGTCTCATTCACGGGAGCAACTAAGTGGAGTCCATTTACCATTCTATCTATGTATCTACACCAGCAGGACAAATAAAAAACACCACATGGAACAGGCACAGCAAAAGCTGCATTTCCGGAGTGAACTTGTCTTTTTATTTTCTCATGGTGCCTAATTAAAAATATAACAATGACTGCAGATAATGACACTTCAGCCAGGTAGATGCTTGCTGTCACACATGGTTAACCCCTGGTTTTCTGGTTAGAGGACAGTCTCCTAATCAGAACTCTGTTCAGATTGAGGTTTCAGCTGAGGGGATGCTCAGCTGATCTTTTCAGATGAATGGTTTTTAGCTGTTGCCCACTTGACAGACACGAAGAGAAGTTAATCTCCTGTTGCTCACTCTGATAGATTTGATTACAAGAATCTTACAGACTAAATACTGTGGGTTGATTGTGTATCTATACATATTTTTACTACTTCCTCCTCATCTTGTGTTTATTCTGGCTTCGTCAAGTGGAGCCGTCCAACATGTTGAGGAAAAATGCTCTGGCATGTATTTTGACAGAGAAGACCCACCACTTCACACCGCCAAAGGAATCTGCGAGTGATAAAAGCAAGTGGAGCGCTAAAATCCTCTCCGCCTGACAAAATGAATTTATCTATTTGTTTATGTTTGAGCACTCGCTGACTGACACAGCTACCACATGTTGAGTGTAGCGCCTCGGAGCGTGTAAAATATGACATTTAGGAGCTGCTGTATGTTGGGGAAAGCTGGGCAATTATTCTCTTGCCGGAGCGCTTTATGACATTTCCTTGGGAATGTTAAACGCTGGAATTTATTTCTGGGAAAATGTCTATACTAACCATGACAAATCAGGTTTACCATTTAATAGTAAAGTGCTGAGGCTTTGTTATGAACAGGGAACCTGAATTGATAGAATTTGAATATGCAGAGTGTGGTTCTATTGACTGTTTTTGCCTTTCAGTGGTAAATTACAAAGCAACAGACACCAACATCACCACCACCTCTCTATCCAGACCAGCCGTGTTCCCTTGGGGAAGGACCGGATACTTATTAGCCAGTGATCCAGCACATGAGGCCCTTAACCTGCCCCCTGTAGCACAGACACTTAGGGGTCAACGCCTCCCCCCATCATGTCCTCATCTGCTTCCCCCAAAACATACTCCCATACAGACACATGCACACACACCTGATTAGACCAGAGAAACACTGTCAGTGTGAACGGTTGATCCGAATTCCATTCCACTCGGTTTTTAAGTTGCTCCTTTTTTGGCGAGAATATAAATAATGAAAATGTAATCTGCTTTCAATGATAAGATGTGTTTTTATTTTCACTGTAAGAGCACAGACAAACTAAGGTTAAACTGACATGCTGGACATTGATAATCAATGTCTCAAGGTCCAAATTACTTTCACTGCTATTGATACACTGTAAAAACGCCAACTTATTTTATTTTGACATTAAAAAAAATTAAATTCAAGTCAGGTCTAATTAAATCATTTAGTTTTTAGTTCAGCCATGTAACTTAAAGTTATAAACTTTTTTTGTTTTTTGTTTTTTTTGACACTATTTATAGTCAACCTTTTTTCAGCAACAGCCACAATAGTATATAGTAATAGTATTCACATTCATTAATTACCTCTCTATATAGAACTTTGCATAATGGCGGAGTCCTCCATTCCTGCACTGGATTCAAGGGTCTCACAGGAAAGGACGCATGTATGTATACCATCTCATTGATATCAGCCTTACTGACTCATCATTAAATTCTTTAGAAACATTGGTTTCTTATTACAATGCTTCCCAGCATGCATTGTATTTATGTAAAAATCAATTTCTTTTCTTTTTTGGATGGAGTCTTTTTATACTTTTATGCTACTCTCAAAAGAATTGCACTTGCTTGGATTGCGTTTACTGTGAATGTCTTAAGGCTGTTTCATAAGCTTGTCTTCTGTAGCAAAAGGTAGCATTATGAATATTCTGACACAAGTGATCAATACTCTGTATGCAAAAATATTTGCATCACTCTTTGAACTGTCAGCAGTGTTCCCATATTGCTTGACCACTACACAGAATATCTATCAGTCACATGTCTTGCTCAGCCAAGAGCCTTGTCCACCCAAGTTTACTTAGTCCATCCGTTGAGCCCAGACCTGCCCCAGGCCTCCCTGTGCTCTTACAAGTCTGTGTCCTGTTTGGAAACTGGAGCATGCAGAGGTAATAAGTAGTGTCTCTGCTTATCTGGCCTCTCTGTCTCAGTATCTGATGCAGCTACCTTAAGCCTTCCAAGGTCAAACTGGCATCCAGAGGGGAAACCGGTGAGGCAGGACACGTTGTTTCTTTACTTTGTGGTGCTTTGGGTGTTTTTCTAGGCAGGTTTGGTGTGGCCGGTGGTTTTAGTGTTAAGTGACCTCATCCTAACCTCAGTGTTTGAGGCTCTCAGCAGGAAGTCGCTCTCAGTGCTGTAGCTTAAGACAATTTTCAGTTTTCATACACACTCTAAATATTAGGATCAGTAAAGTTATGGTAACTATGCCAACTGCCCACTGTGCACCCTTCACACCTTCCATATTGAAAACCAGGAAAGTTGAGTGGTCAACTCCTGGCTGACTTTGCAATAAAAGAAAATGTCCCTCATGGTAAATCAGTAAATATGAAAAACCCCAGAGTGCCTCTTCTTCTTCCCTGATAGGAGAAAAGGGGAAAGTTGACTTCCAGACATAAATATGTCGAGACGTGGGCTTGTCTCTGGGGATTGCCTCTGAACAGGTCAAGCAAAACAAACAGGGGGCTTCCTCTGTCCTCTCCTCACTGAACTAGGACTCAGGAGGTTCCCTGTAGCTAACAAAGCCTCACAAACACTGAACTCCATTAGGGTATGTATGTGTGTGTTTTTACTAGTTAAACGGAAATATCGGGATTAGACAACACAATATTTTTCCACAAACTCCACACAGAAAGGCCTAAGCCAAGTTTGCATGTTCTCCCCATGCCTGCGTGGGTTCTCTCCAGGTACTCCAGCTTCCTCCCACAGTCCAAAGACATGCAGGATGGAAGATGGTCACTGTGTGCGATTAGGTGATCACAGAGTCATGCATTCCTGCTGTGAACTGGCTGAGAGACATTTTCATTGAACCTTTATTTAACCAGAAAAGGCCCAGTTTCAGTGAGATTAAAGATCTCTTTTTCAAGCAGCAACAAAAATGAGGTACAGACAAACAACATAATAACACAAAATACGCCACAAGATCAAAATTAGACAGAAATGTGATCATAAAATCATGAATCACGACATGTCAGACTACACGTTGGACCCCAACCAATCATAGCTTAGATACAAACCAATTCAGGTGATTAGAAAGGAGGTGCCAGGGACCATCTTCACCTGGCATCGCCAATCACATCAGTGCTGTTCGCAGTTACAAGTGGAAGAACGATTTGTACACTTTGAACGTCGTAGAGGGCGAAAACATTCTGTCACGCTAGTCTTTTTGTCAGGATGTTGTGTTGGTTGTCTTCCAGTATGACAAACTGAACGGGATAAAAAAGAACAACTGTTGTGCATGACACTCATATTTGTTCCCAAATACCCATGTCCGTCTATATTTTTTGTATTGTCAGCAAATTTCATGAAAAGACCTAAAACAATGCATATCTCAGTACTTTCTGGCTTAAGCCCATTTCCTACTGCACACATGGCCAAGATGGGTCACAGATATATAGTTTCATTAAGTAAAAGGGCTCGTAATGTCCCAAAACAGCTGGGCATTGTAGTTTTAATGCTTACTCAAAAAGGGGCCTACTTTCAGCTGCAGATTAATACGCATTTGGTGCTCTAGTGAGTGTTTCCAGCAGCAGGACGGTGTAGATGGGACTGACTGAAAATAAACTACAGTGTGTGTTCATGAAGGAACATGTCACCCAGTGCAACAGTGTGGCTCATTGATGTGTTTTTAATAGTTTTTGGAAAACAATGGATCTCTATGGCTCAGAGGCTTTGGATACACAGATAATACTTGTTAGTAGGATCAAATTATTGTTGGTATTCGTCTTTTTATAGGGATTGAAATGAAAAAAAATAATGACACAAGGAAAAGAAAGAAAGTTATATTACATACAGTATCCTAAGGCAAAAGATAAAGTTAGCTCTTTTTAAAATGAGCTAGGAGGGAGGAAAGAGGGAGAGCAACAGGCCTCTCCTCTGTGCCCTGCCCAGCTCTGCTATTCATCATCAGGTGGAAAGACTGTTTACTGCCAGGTCAAGGTCCCAGGCACATGTTTACGGGCTTTCTCAGATGAGCCATTGTTGTTAAAGCGCACCCCGTGCATGCAATGGCCACACTAAAGATCATATCTAACAGGGCCCCTCTGCCCTGGGGCCAAAAGAAGCCCATTTTAACCACATTCATAAGATCAAGCCACAAAGGGACATTTAAAACCCATTTAGAGTTTGAGGATAAGACATCCGCCACGCTTGGTTATCTATCTCCTTTGGCTATTTCCCTTCTCGACCTTTATTTATTTCTCCACGTTAATGCAAATCTCATTTTATTTGCCCTTTGATTTGCCCTGTGACATGCTGAATTAAACATAACATTATATTTCCGTGGCCGCTCTTTATAATTCCATAACCTGCGAGCTGGAAGCAGGAGCTCTGGCTTTCATTTGCTCTCTTTTTTCAGTGTGGGAGGTTATGTGACCGCTCTAACCTTTTTAACATTAAAGTTTTTCCCCCTCTCAAAAGATCTTTGTGATAATCCTCTCCTTCCCCCTTTGCTCTTTTGATTCCCCTGTGGGGTGTACAGGAAAATGCTTTTACTGCGGCCCTACTCCTCTGCTCTCCTCTTCGTTACCCGTCACTCCTCCTCCTCTCCTCTCCTTTCAAGCCCGGCAACACCATGCTGTTCCTAACCCAGCCCGGCTCAGTGCAGGAGCCAGGAACGTCCTGTGTGGTTGAGGCGATGGTGGCGTCCCTCATCTGTGGAGCATTAAGAGTGAGAAGTAGATTAAGGCTGTCTCCCCAACACTGGGCAGACCTCTACAGTCTGCAGCCAGAGTTGGGCGGGTAGGGGGGATGAGGCCATGGTGGAAGTAACAAACTAAATTTACACACCTCTTTTGACTGAGGAGATTTTTTTGCAGTCTACTCAAAGGGAGTTTCAAATGTTAAAGTTAGTCATTTTACTTTTGTAGGTTTTGCACCAGACACTTTCTAACAGTTAACAGCAACTGCATCAAACCTGCAAAAGAGGAAAATGTTAACTAAAGGTAATGTTAAATGCTCCGTGATAGATAACATTAGCAAAAAAATCATTGATTCTCCCACAGAATTAATTAGGGGGTTGTATTTGGCGTGCACATCCAATTTAGCAAGATAGGTTTGGAATTTTTCAAGTCTATCTTAAATTAATAGTTTAAAACTTATTCACATTCTTGCCAAGAGTTGGACAAGAGGAAATAATGGGAAAGACAGGAGGAAACAACAGCTAAATAATAGGTATAGCATGGTAGTTTCATAGTATAGTATAGTATGGGACTATAGCTAGCTTACAGGTAATGTTTGTACAGTCAGTTTATTAGCTGTTTGGGTTGAATACACATAGATTATACAAATAGTACAGCAGTCAAATTTGCATGAAAAGCAAAAATGTGCTTCCTGCTCTCTATGAACTCACCTTTAGACTGTTGAAGCCTCACAAATACAATTAATTTGCACAGAGCAAGGATTGTGGATTTTGTCCCCTATTTCTTACCATATAGTTGCTCTTCAAAAGTATCTGTTCACAGCCATAGAGAGGATGAATTACTGCAACCCATAACTAAACAAGTATTGCATTAGGATAGACTTGGAAAACCTAAAACCTTTTTTAACCCTGTAATTTTACCTCCACTGAGGTAAATTGTGAGTAGTGTTCCAGTACGTCTCTGCATGGGCTGGGTATCTGGTACTCTTTCCAGCCATGCGTTGGGGGAGTAGTGACAGGAGGAGAGGGATGTGGGCATGGGGATGATGATGGTGTGAGAAGGAGGGTGGGAGGGTGAGGCTTAGTGTGGCAGTCTGGGACAGACAGACATAATTTAGACCAGAGGTGGAACCTGAGAGCCCTGCAGTCTGACAGGAAGCACTGGCTTAACTCCTGTCCCATTTAGATGACAGGAGGCCCGGCCTAGCCTGGTACAGGTTGGCTTTGATGGTACCTGGGCTAGCCTTAGCTCAGACCAAACAAGACTCAACTGTACTGTTCAAAAAATAAATTTGTACTTAATAAAAAGGTTTTTGTAACTGAAAATGAAAACTGAAAAATGCAGAATAACAACATTACGCAGGGGAAACAGCTAGCCTGGTTGTCCAAAGTAAAACAATATATACCTACCAGCACCTCAAGCTTAGTAATTAAAGCATTGTCTCGTTTGTTTAATCCGTACATTAACAGAAATTAAGAGGAGTTACGTTCTGTCACTATCAACAACTAGTGGCTGGTGATTTCTTTGTCTTTATGCTAGCTAAGCGAATCGTTTGCTGGCTCTAGCTTCATATTTAGCGTACAGACAAGAGAGTGGCATTGATCTTCTCATCTAACTCTTGGCAAGAAAGCAAATAAGCGTGTACTATTTATTCGCATCAGAATAAACATCTGGAATAGTTTTAATATCTCAAGTTAATGAGCACCGTCTCAGCAGTTAATGATAGAATAGTAAACTGAAGCATTAAATCGAAAATAAAAAGATATATTAATGATTTACTAAATAAGCCCTGCAATACTAACAGTGTTTTTTCTTAATAAGTCAATGAACTTGACTTTTGCACAGCCTAAACCTGAGACCAGAACCCACCTGTTCCTGCATTTATAAGGCCTGGTCGGACTGAACTTGACTGGTACTGCCAAAGTTAAGACCCGAACTTGAAGCTATATCTTTGCTTTATTTCAACCAATACTGACCGTTATGCATTGGTTACACTTCTCTTTCACTCTGGGCATTGTCTATGTACTTGCAACACACACACACACACAGATGCATTTTCTAAATTACATTTGAAAATACCTGAACCCGACTTGAGCCCAGGCTTTACAAAGGTAACAGTATTCTTGCATGTATCCCATCTGACAAAAGAGAATCAAACCCACATCTTGTTTGGAGCCAGTCACTGAAACACTGAGTGATTGACACCATCACTGATGTTCTTGTTAATAAGTCCATAAACACTGTGAGCTGGCTGACTAACAGACTGGTGCCGTGTTAGAGCCTCTGTCTGGCACAGTGGAAAAGAACATGAAGCCCATTTAACTGTCTGTGCTTTTAATATGGCGTTGCGTGGAGAATCGGCTCCTATTAAAATAAAATGCGGCATTTAAAGTCGAGCTGTGTTGAGTTGAAGAAATCTACGGTCTATAGTCTGGCAGCTTCTAAGACACAGGGGTAATGTAAAATCATTTTTTTGAATACAGCTGGAGCTTCGTAAATGTTAGAAGTTCATTTATGTCTCTCATGTGTATGAACGAGGGTTTACCATAATGTGATGTTTCCTTGAGTTTTAACAGGTGAGTGATCAAAGTACCTTAGTATGGTGTTTGATTTTATGTTTCATCAAATAAACACGAGGAAAATTAAAGGTTAAAAACATACAAAAGCATGTGTAAAAGCACATATATGCACATACAAAAACGTACAAACATCACCTCACGTCAGCAGAACTTCACTCCCAACGCTCAAGTCCCTCACGTCAGAATAGTGAGTACTGCGTGTGTGTTTTAGCATTTCGGACACTTAAGTCATTCACAGAGTAGGTCTGCTGTGTATGTGTTGGGTGAGAGAAAGAGTGTGCCCCTACGAGTGGGATTAGTGTGTGTCTGTGTGTGTGTGTGTGTGTGTGTGTGTGTGTGTGTGAGAGACATATCCGCTGTTGGCAGGACCTTTCCGTTCTCACAGCAGCGTCCAGGAATTTTTCATCGTCCGTTTCCCTGTTTTCGTGACCAAGGGTGTGTGATGTCATCTCCATGAATTTCAAACACTATGACGGTTATTCCTCTCATTTCCCCTCTGGTGCTTTTTGCATATAACTGTTGTGTAAAATTCGAATTAAACTGACTGGACTTAATCTCCATATTTGCCGTTTTTACAGGATTACGTTGAAGTTGTAGCTGCTAATACTGCTAATGCTAGCTGAGCTCTAGCCTTTTGTTTATATCTAATTCTACCCTCGCTGTGTCCAATTACATGCAGCTGCAACAATCCAGCTTCACCGCAAGGATCATTAAAGTTTCATCTGATCTCATCTAAACTCAGTCAGGGACCACATTGTCACAGGAGGTCCTGTACATGTGTTTGTTTTGGCAGCAGGATGGCGGAAACTCCACGGCAGCGCTGTGTCCTGTTGTAGTGTCCATGAGCAAAGCCTGAGTTAACAAATGTCCGTGTTTGTGCAGGCAAATGAATATGTGAGTGGAGGGGGGCGGTGGTGGTGGGAAGCCATGAGCGAGCTGAGTGGGACATGGCAGCAGCCCCATAAAACTGCAAACAGGAACCAGATGAGGTGCGATTAGTGCTGACAGGCAGACGGGCAGGCTTCCCCTCTCTGCGCTGCTGAGGAGAGAAGCGCTGTTTGGTCCGACCACAGACCCCAAAACTGTCCCGGCAACACAGTAACTTTACATCAGATCTCCCCAGTGAGGATCATATTCAGTAAAATGGGTTGATTATGAGGTTCAATTGCACCAGATCAACTTTATAAAAAGAATGATCTTGTTATTGGATTCTGTGGAGGTCAGGATGTGTCAGAGCGAGAAAGGGTGCCCCTGTATAAATGAAACTCTTGGATCCCAGCAGAATTATGGGTTGTAGAAACAATTTGTCACTCATTTGTAAGCATCTGCAGCATCACCACTAGTCAAAGAGCTTTTCCTCATGCTGCATTCATTTGAATTTTGAATTAGAGCATCAGCAAATGGCCTGACATGAAATATGAATTCATGACCACATTCTGGATCAATTTCCACATTTTCTCTCAGTTCCCATGGCCTCGCTGCGGTGAGGTTTCTGAACTCTCCTCCTGAACGGTGCAGCAGTTGTACAATGAGGAGAGCTGTAGATGCTGGGCCCCGGGCTGTACCAACAGCGAGAGCTCCCTCACAGCTAGTCTCTAATTAATTAGATTTGAGAGGCAGACACTGACACGACCAGGATAGGACGGTTCTCACGACCTGCGGGGAACTCCTTTGCGATACGATATGCTGGTGTATAATCAAATTTAGGATGTTATTACCCCTTCAAGAGTCGAGAAAGCGATTGGCATCAGTGAGCTGCAGTGTGTTTTCACTCCCAAGTACAACAGGACTGAAGCTCAGCAAGCACTGGAAAGTAACTCTTTGGCCTTTTTGTTCTTTATATGGGATTTAAAGCATTCCACACATTATATCTGTTTTTCATATAGGTAATAGAATAAGGCTTTAGTAGCCATGCTAGCGGCAGGGCTCTAGGGACAGCATTGTCTGTGGATTGGTCTGTCACCTGGTCCACCACTTTGATCCAGACTGAAACATCCCAACAACTATTGGATCACTTGCCATGACGTTGTTGTACAGATATCCAAGGTCTCCAGGTGGTCCCCCTGACTTTTCATCTCAAGCCATCATTAGATCAAAATTTCACTTTATCAAAGTACAAAATACTAATTCCCATCAGCCTCAGCTGTAGTTTAGCGCTAATCAGCAAATGTTAGTGACATTGTTGAACATTGTAAACCTGTAATTACCTGCTTGAAATCAACATGTTAACACTGTAATTGTGAGCATGTTAGCATGCTAACATTAGCATTTAGCTTAAAGGACAGCTGTGCCTAAGTACAGTCTCACAAAGCTGCTAGCATGGCTGTAGTCTTAATTGCTCAGTTAAGTTAATTGCTGAAATGTGGGGGCAAGACACACAAGCATTTAGATGATGGAACAGGTTAGAAACAAACCCCCAGGTTAGCCAAACTTAGTTGGTGGAAAAAACAAAGGCTAATGGTGAAATGATTACCTAAACTGTTCGTTGTAAACATCTATCACTGTTAACAAACCAACCTCCTGGTTCAACTTGGATCTACTGCACTTACCATATCTTTTTGTGCACAGGCTTCCTGTGCAATGAGGGATTATTAGCAACTCTATTTTGATTTTACCTCCAAATAACATTGCTTAGGTAATCTAGCTAAACTGTTGGCCTGTTCAAAACCTGTCTGATCATCTAACTGCTTGTGTTACTTGCCTCATGGGACTTTGTTGCAGCAATATCGCCATGTTCCTAGATATCAACAATGAACTTGGTGAGTACATTGTTGTGGTGTTGTGGTAAAACTACAAAAATAAGACCCAAATTGTAATAAAAAGTAATGACTAGTAACTACATATACATGCAGGTGTACAGTGTGGCTATTATTACCCGACACTTCTCGCTATTACACTGTTGATACTCTCATGCTAATACTGTTTGCTGCCGCAGCTCCCTCCACCACCCCAACCTTTTGATATTGTCGCTGCCAAATCTACCTGTATAACCAGCAGTTATAAATGGCAGATTCCTTAATGTAGGTGTACTTCAGTAGTTTTTGTCCAAATGGTTCAGAGGCCTTTCAACTTTCAAGACAACATCTCCAAACTTCAGCTCCAAATATATCAGTATGAATACTTTTCCTCATAACCTCATAAAAACCCTGGAGGGTGAATTTCTATATTTAGTCATTTTCTTGCTCTGTGTTGCATGCTGTTGATTAGACTCATATTTAGCAGTTCAGTGTTGTTCTGCTCCAGTAGCAGAGTGTCAGGCGCCCGCTGAGTGCTCTGCTAATGAAACTCATTCCCCTGCATGTCTGTCTCCACGGTAGCTTTACGCCTCCCCCCCCCCAAAAAAAACCTCCAGCTCCCCATGTCTGCTGGCTACAACACACATCACAGCACCAATCAGCTCCTACCTGCTTCTCATAAAGCAGAGGAGCACTTATAGCCCCAGTCTTTTCTCTGCAGTGTATATTCTTCTGTTTCCTCATTCCCTCCAACTGCAGGAGAAAGAAGAGGAAAAGCTCCAGTAGAGGAGGAGGGTGTCGTCCATGTCGACAAGTAGTAAAGTCTGCTGGGTGGGTGGGCCCCATGTGGAAGGTCATGGAAAAGACAACATTACACAGTCACTGAAAAAATACAGATCCTGACAAGTTGTTTGATCCAGTACTGTATACACAATTCTAACGTTTCCTAAAACCAGTTAAAAAATGCATTTGAAATTCAAATTAACTTGTGTCCAGATTTTTTTTAAAGTGTCATTTTCTTACTACCTATTGGTGGAAGAATGTTCCTTCTACTGCCAAACTAAAGCTTATTCACCCATGAAAGTTTGCTATTTAAGTTCTTTTTTAAGATCACAAAATGATTAATTCATGATCACAAGGAAGCAGTTTTTCTTATTACTCCATGATCTCAACGTAACAAGCTGTCACACCACTTTCTCATGATCGCTGAATAAATATTCAGTAAGTGCATCATAATGTTGGAACTTTTTCTGTTGATCGTTATTGAAGTGATTATGTCATAATAACAGTAAAACAAAGCTTGTTATGTTCGTATCATAATGTAATCACTATGTGATTTTGCCAGAGTAATTACTTTTACAACCTGTTAGACGTAATTACCAGCACGCCTTCCATAACCATGTCAATGCAAAACCTGTGCGTGTAGTTAGTATTGCACACATTAAAAATGTATGTGTTGCTAATCGTAAGAGCCACATTATCATCAACAGCAGTTCCCACAGCTATAGCCATGTTCATAGTGTAATCGCACTGCCACAGCAGTAGCTAGTCATAATAATTAACTTCAGTTAGTTTTCTTAACATTAGCTGCAAAGATAGAGACTTGTGCCCAAGTTACCTACCATGATATATTTTCAGCATAACTCTCAACCTGCATTGGCAAAGAGACTAACCTAGCTTACGTCACGTTAACTAATAAAATGAATGCTACTACATTACTATTACTAATACGTTTACCATTTGGTTGCCTTGACAGCTAAACTGTTTTGTTTGAGCACCCAACCTTTGTGGCTTGACCACAAGGTCGCTCAAGACTGGGGCGGGTTTATTTTCACGCTAAAGTCCCCAGTTACCGACAGTGACTTTAAGAGCATGTAGGAATTCACTTGTTACTGTTAGTGGAAAAGAAAAATGCAAATATTGCAAAAAATAAAGTGAAGAGTGAAATACATGGGGGGGAAAAACAGACAACAAAGAAAACAAGCGCATGTAAAGAAAATGAGAGGAAGGCCAGCAGTGTGCTTGCTTCAGGTAGACTGGCTCAGGCAGAGCAGAGACAGGAAGAAATTCCCAGCGGGAGGGCCAGCTCATTATGATATCCTGTTACAGCCTGGAGCAGCCTACCAGCTACAGTTTAGTAGATGTTACAGACTCCCTCCCTCCCTCTCTCTCTTTCTGCCTGTCTCTGTCCTACACAAGACAGTTGCAGGAACACAAGCATTCATGTAAATTAAAATGAGAAGGATGTCTCCCTCAGAGGTCTCTGTTTGCTCAACGTGTTTGCTTAAACGTGTTAGCGTTTTCTCTCTTTTTTTGTTGTTGTCATTTTCCACCTATTGCAAACTTTAAGGCCCCCCTCCCTTTCCTGACTAGTGTTCCTTCTCAGTTTTTATTGCACACAATGATTATACATCATTGAGGCTGCCTTACCTTTTCATTTCCATGGAACCAACTCCCAATTACACTCATCAAAGATGGGGAGAGGAGGAGGGGGGTAGGGCGCAGGTTTGGTTACAGTTTCAAACGCCACTAGACTTCCTGTTGCTGAGAAAGAGAGCCTTAGGAAAGCTGAAGGGATATTTTCTTTTTTTTCTGCCTCCAAATGATAAAAGCCAATGTTTTCCAGACATGACACGCATCTTCAAAATGGCTGTTCAAAGAATGCAGTAAAAGTCTGAAACAGATGCATCGCAGTATGCTGAATGCTGGGTTGTTTTGACAGAAACACATCAAGGCCTGTTAAAAACAGGCATTACGACATCGCCGCACAGACAACATCTCCTTTAGGATCTCAGAAAAAGATCGACCTTTGATTACAGTTGGAAAAAAACACCAGAACCTGATCATGTCCTCAGCTTTATCCTGATATAAAGCAGATCCAAAGACAATATTGATACACCAATAGTCTTTAATTATGAAGGTTCATGTTTCTGTCTCTCTGCGATGACTCACCAGCACTGTAGCATCACTCCTTTCTTCATCTTCGACTCATAATCCCATTGGCAGCTACTTCTGCCCCACCAGAAACAGTTGCAATTTTATGTTTGCCATTAGCAGAGGTGCTGAGAGGCCCGAAAATGTAACAAGTTTTTCGACGAAGCCACAACTTTATGAGTTTTCAGGAGAACACGTACCACACAGCGAGATGCTGGGGGATGCAGAGATGGTAGTTGGAAGTTTTCGGGGATTTTTTCAAGTGTTTGTGTGTAGCTCTGTGCATTTAGTGAATTCGTATAAATTCCATGCCCTGATTTGTTACCACAGACGCCAAACCAAAGTGTAATTGCATGCAAGTTTATGAGATCCATTCGACATAGTGGGTGATTTGGCAAAATAAATGTGTGTGTCTGGGAGTGGGTATGGTATAGAGATCCTCCTTTTCACAAACACACACTCACTCTCTCACACATACACACCCACAGACATATAGACATTAAATGAAAGGCTTACATTGTCTGTAGTTCACCATGGTAATTCAGTAAAGGTTATGTGGGAGGCGTCAGAGCAGAGCAAGATTATGTCTGCGTTTTCCCTCATTTACGACCAAATTATGTGTAATAGTTCAGGGCTTCACTGAATCAAGTCATTATTTGGGTTACAGTAAATGTCATCCAACAGTCAGGAGGGAGAGAGCAGGGGAAGGAGTCCACCAGCTAACCAGCGATATATGGATTTAGTTTGTGGAATCATAAAATCTGTTCATGTAAATAAATATTAGATCTTTGCATGAACTCAACTAGCAGAGGACGGACTGTACTGGAAGTGATCTATTGGTCGTTGGTGCAGAGTTCTGACCGCATTATGCTGTGACATGTGAATCAGGGTGGGGTCAGCAGTCCCATCTGAAGGAGTCATACAGTACTTCTTTCAGTATTTAAGGAGATACTGAAAGAAGTAATTGTGTAATTATAGACAAGAGTTGTCCGTTTGGATCTGATGAAGACGCATCAAGCTGCTCGCACCTACAAATAAGGGGTCAGTTCGCCTCTAGTGGGATCTAGCCATACAGATCTTTTCGGTTTTATTCGTCCAAGTCTGTCTGTGAGATCTGTACCTCCAACCCAATACACTGGAGGTGAATGGAATTTAGTTTGTGGTGCTTAAAGCAGTGGAAAAAAAGAACCTGGAAGATCAGGCAAAGTAGTCCGACAATGGATTAAAAAAACACTGCGTTGTTTGAGATGCAGTATTCACACAGGAGGAAAAAACAAAGCTCATCATGTTGTTTGAATTTACTGTCTCATGATATGACATTTTAATGGATGTAACAAATGGATGTAAAGGAAAGCTGAAACCTCTCGTAGTGTTTTATGGGTAGCCATTTTTGCGTTAGCTGCATTGAATCAAATAGAAAATTAAGTTTTGTTTCTCTTGTTCCCTCGATTGCAATCTTGGTCACGGCCTTTTCTTTTTCTCCTTCCCACACACTCTCTTTATCTCACTCTTTTTAAACTAGTCAGGAAGTTGAACTGCATGTAACATTTTTTTAACATCAATCAACATTACAACATTGATTCTAGTAGTACCCAGTGTTTACTTAAAGCAGTTTTCAACCAAATAGCTCCAACCACGAAGGAGCCTCAGGACCTAAACTCAGGAACCAAATCAGGTACTAAAAGTCCCTTTTGCCTCTCGGTTTGCATTTCCACCTCATCTAAAGAACCATCAGGATGAGGCAAACTGGTCTGACAACGGATTTCAAAAACTGCAATGTCATATGAGACTCATTAATCACACGAGGAAACATCAACACAGTGTCACCACATTGTTAGGTTGTTCCTGGACTATACGGCACAGCACGAGATATAACGTGTTAATTAGTGCACTATAGAGGTAGTAGGTAAGTAGCTTCATATTTACTCACCACCAGAAAGCAAATAAGCAAATTCCCTCAAATGTCGAACCATTCCTGGTGCAGCTGATCCTGGAACTATCGTAGAGGAACTAACTTTAAATGGACTTCACTTACATATAGCACTTTGCAACGGTTCTCAAAGTGCTTTACAGATTGGTCTCATTCACCCATTCACACACACATTCACACAGATGGCGACGGAGCTGCCATGCAAGGTGCTGGCCTCCATCGGGAGCAACTTAGGGTTCAGTGTCTTGCCCAAGGACACTTCAACATGTGGACAGGGATCAAACCGCTCTACCCCCTGTTTCACAGCCGCCCTTTAGACCCTGGTTTCTCCAATCGAAACAAAGGTAAGGTTCCTGAGTTCCTGAAATGGTCCCTGGACTTCTAGATATAGATTAGTCCTTGGTGCTTGTAGGGTTTCAGTGTCTTGCTCGAAAACTTCAGCAGGTTGGATGTTCAAGACCTGATCTTCACCTTGCTCATTGACTATCTGGAAACATTACAAGATGCTCTGCTATAATATGAGCTTGTAAAAGGCCCAATCAAACATCTTGTAGTTTCTGACGCCTCTGTTGGACACATTTCTCTTCCTGGTGTTGTTTTCCGTGGTACACTGCCAGAGGCACTTGTTGTTATGATAATGTGTACCTCGCTCTGGCCTGGGAATGGTTTACCACCATAATTAGTGTTTGTAAGCAGCACTGAAGGAATAAGAAGAAGCACCTGGTGACAAGCCTGCATTCACACACTTGCGCACAGACACACACACACCTGGGATGCCGAGGGAGGAACAACTGGTTTTTAGTGCTGAGTTCAAAGTTTCGGCTGCATTTTTTCCTCTCTTCACAAACACACAGGCGTGAGAACACGAACATGGGCGACCACTGCCTTTTTAGGAACGTTCCCTCCGGATAGTAAACCAGGGATGAGAAAGACCTGAGGAAGTACTTGCTGTGCACACCCGCCACGCCTTCCAAAACACAAGATAAGATGAGATAAACCTTTATTGATTCCCAGCTGGGATATTCGGACGTTGCAGCAGCACAATGATAGCAATAAGTACAGATAATATAAAACATGAAGGTATTTGAACAATGACAGTTAATTTCTGCCATAATTTTCCAGGAACAGAAGCTTTCTTCCAGCGGCACCCAATCTGTCATTTAAGCCCCGAAACTGGTTTCAACCAGCTCAACGGGACTTTCTGACTACTCTGAGAGACAATGAAGAAATGCTGACTTAAAGCAGAAGCTCTGCCTTTCAGTTCCATTGCGCTTTCGGGGGTTGAACTGGATTTGTCAATAGGACACATCTATGAATATCTTAGACCTACTTACACTATCAGGAGGGTTAAAGTCAAACTGAAATTTGAATTCTTCTCACTTTTTGTGCAAGGAAATTGCAAAAGAAATTAAGAGTCTTTGGCAATTAGACCCTATTGTGACATCATATTTTGAGGGGGTAGTGATGCCATGGGCTGTACAGGAATATCCCCCCAGTGGAGTCTAGACACTGGTGATAGTGGTGAAGGCGTGAACGTCCTCAGTCAGCAGATTGGGTTGAAAACGGGAACAGACAGAGACAAAGAAAGATAATAAATAAAGCATAAAGAAAGTCAAGCTTCATAAGTCTTTTGACCTTTTTCAACAGGCTGATTTAAGCTATCTGTCGTTTTACAACATTCCACATTTGAGAGGACCCATTGTGTTTTAATTTGTATTTCATTTGGAAAAGCTAGCGTTACCTCTTTCTCCTATTAGCTGTCAAGTGATTGTGACTGCAAATGACCAGGCTCAAAACTCACAGCAATGAGTTGTCCTGTAACCTCGGCATTCGAACCACAGCATGTAGTAACGTATGTACACCTACACAAGAAGCAAGCAACGGTAAACAGTGTCAGCACCCCAGGTGGTTAACTGCCTGTGTGGCCATCAGAATACAGTATAAGTGATATAAGGAGCTATTTTTAGTGCCTACACATAGATATTAAATCACGCTCCATTCAGGACACTAATGTTGTGAGTGCTATCACTGCAAAAAAGTCAATAAAATTTAAATTTCTTTGTTTTGTTAATTACAATTTTAACCAAAGAAGTACATGATGCACACTGATTTCCTAGCAAAAAGTAAGTTTTATTTAAATTTATCTTCAGACAGAGAGAGGAAGGACAACACTCCACATGACGAGGAGAGATTTCCTTCTCTGCTAAAAAAACGTCCAGCATTACCACATAGACAATGGCATTTTAAAATCATTACACACCAACTGTGGACAAACTTCGATCCTCCACCCCTGCTCACAGACTTTTTGAGTGTCTGGGACAGCTTTTGTAGGTCCCATCACCCTGTCATTTGAGCTGTTCAAACCTTGAGAAACCTCTCATCTTCCCTTGGTTTCTCCATTCATTTTATCCTGAGGGCTCTGTTCCATCGCCAACTCATAATGACCGTGCCGCTAAACATAGGTCCCTGATGTTTACATAGACAGAGACCGAGGTGAACATTTGCATATATGGTGCAGAGTGAACGGTAAAAGGAGGTAAAGTCTGAGAGTAGCCCGCAGGCTCTTTGTGATGTTAAAGGAAAATGTCCTGCATCATTACATTTTTTGAGGCCTTATTTAGGGTTTAAGAAGTGTCATTACTTGACATTATAAATCATTATGGGATTTGGGACTCCTTATAGGCCAAGATCCACAGAAAGGGCTCTGTTCATCCCATGTTGTAATGCACAGATAGAGTTGGCACTGTCCACTGTCTGATTCCTACAGACTTCAGTTTTTGCTATTAACCAAGCCACGATCCCAGTTTGGCATGTACTGTGTCTAAGCATTAGTAGTAGTAGTAGAGAATGACATACTGTACGTGCCAGTTATTCAGCCCATAGGAGCTTTAGCATGTAGCAGGCAGTGACGTGGGTGCTCATAAGCTCACTGTTTCCATTCCAGCAGAGCAGGATGATGTCAAAGCCTGAGGTGTCCAACATGACCATTATAGGGTTTAAATCTGTTATGCTCTAAAACAGTTATTGGCTCAAATACTTAAACATACAGTCACATTAACACAAAGTCAGGTTCCTGATGGCTGAACTAAACCAACAACTACGTGACCAACAGCTTTTATGGCATTCCTAATGAGTCGTTAAAAGTCATTGTGAAAGAGTGTAGAGACTGAATGGTAGCTACAGTAGCCCATGTTTCTTTGTGTGACCAGACACATGCTTTTACCCAACATAAGTATGTAGATCTTTTACTTTAAGCAGTAATAATAGATTTTTTTTCTCCAGCGGAACAGCCTGTAAACACAACAGCATTCATTTGGAGTCATGTTCCTAGTCACCTGATGAATTTAAGTCCAATATTCACTCTTCCTTTAGCTCTGTTTTGGTCTCTTGAGGGAAGTATCTGACTCTTTAGCTTCGCTATGTTCCCCAGCTAGTCGTTAACTTTGTCTTTCTACCGTTACATGCTAGTCAGGTAGTGTACGGTGGATTTATCACAGCTTTTTGATCCAAAACATCTGCCTGCTGCTGGAAACAATTTGGATGAGAGCCATGAGACTAAACCAAAACAGTAAAGTTGTGGGCCACAAAACCAAAACGCTAAAGATGCAAGATGCTAAAACGCTCCGTAGAGCTGAGGGTAACTGTAGAATTAGGTGATAGTTCTCTACTGATGCATCACTACAACCAACCCCTTTCACAATACATGTAGTCATTTGATCCATCCAGTAATATAAAATATAGATAAGTGCAGCTTTAATTTAAAGGGGCAATACCACAATTTAAAAACACTCCATTACAATTAATAGTACTAATAGTTAATGAGGTTTGGAGAAGGCATCTTTGTTTCAGTACATCCATACATGAACACACAAAATCCAAGTATTTTTCACGGGAAAGGGGAGTAGATTTTGGTGAGAAATCAGGTGAAATACTGGGATCTCAATTTTCAGTAGTAAACCCTAATCACAATTCTTCATGTTTTATAAACTTCTAATATATTTTCTTTGTAAAACACTATTCTGCAATGTCCAGATAAATAGTAGACGTATCAATTAATATTAAATGGAAATACTCAAGTAAAGTATCTCAAATGTGTATTTACGTACAGTATTTAGTTACTTTCCACCACTGCAAACCAACACATTATATCAATGATGTCGGGTGATAACCTTGTAATTCCAATTTTGTTAATGTTTGATTTTCTCGTTTTAGTTCTAGTAAAAGGATTACATGTTTCAGTTTCAAAACAGGCAAAAAAGGGCTGTTTTCCTAATTTATGAAAAGCCAGCGTACAAGGTTTTGACTGGACAACAGCAGTTTATTACAAGCACCATTTGCATGACGAAAGAAACCTTTAAAGACCCAAGGAAATAAATCAGTGTCTTCATGATGTAAATAAGTGTAGTGTGCATTTTAGTGCAGCTGCTCCGTTCACAATGCCCTGTGTGTGTGCGTCACTGATGGTTCATCAGTGTGCGTGACATGTGTTCAAGCTTAACAAGTGTTGTTTACCCTCAGCGTTTTGTTTGTCCTGTCGGCTCCTTGCTTTTATTCTATGTTTGTAGAAGAAGGGAAGGGAAGAAGAAGAAGAAGAACAAGAAAGGGATGGTACTGGGAAGTGACTGAGGGGTGGGCAACAAATGTCCATGTCAGCAGAGGAGTAGAGACAGATAGAGGGCAAATATTTACTGAGCTGTCCGGTGGACTCTGAAGGAGACCTGCTTAATGAAAGACAAGGAGCACAGCCATTCAGTTAGCCTCTCCCACCAACAGACAGTAGTTTGTGGACACACACAGTCGGCTACTGAATTATGGGGGGGTTGTGTATGTGTGCTTAGGATGTGAGCGTAGGTGTGTATTTGTGAGTGTTAATTAAAGCATCTTGCACATTCCTTCATTTTGAATCTGTGAGTGGTGTTTTCAGGGTGGGGCTGTGGTTGTAGACACTGCAGGGTCAGGGGATGTATGTGCTTAAGTGTCTGTTGTTGGAGGGGTGGGGTGGGGGGTGTGGGGGGGTCTTTCCAGCTCTTCATTATGTAAACATTGTTTATGTTGTCCACTGAGAACCCCCAAAGGGATGTTTAGACAGAGGCCTTCATCAACTAAGGCTGAAGCCATTAGCAACACACACACACACACACACACTGTGCTTCAATACATACAGTGCACACACAGGCACACAAACACAGAACAAACACACTTTCATTCTTTCCTTCCTCATTTCTTCTAGGGAGTTTTTTGTTCAGCTGTTCAAGGGAGTAGCATGAAGATAACACACACACACACACAGACACACACTACCGCACAACTCAAGATAACCCTCATATCTGCATGTGTGTGTGTGTTGGAGAGAAGGAGGGAGGTGTTACAGTAAAGCTACCAATGCTTTGCCTCACATTTCTGAAAAACAACTCCGCAGTGTCCTGAAAACGAACCATCCGGCCGCAAGGTTTCCATCCAACAAACACAATACCATTCTCTTTATGTCACTGAGTGCCCTGTGTCAGCCAGCATACACAGCAGGCACTGTATCCAGCTCCCATTTCCCTAAATTTAATCAAAATCATACTCGCACAAAGCTCTACAAACAGGCATCGCAACTCGCAAAACATATAGCATGTATGGTCTCTGTAATCACATGAATGCTGCGGGTGTACAGATGGCTAATTGGAACTGGCAGCAAATAAGCGAGCGCGAGCCAACGTTTTGGGAAATAGGAATAATAAGATTGGAAGAGGCACATAATTACCCAGGGGCGCATTCAGACATCAGAGGACAGTTTTCTCTTTCTGCTGCCCTGTTTGTTTTGTAACAGTTATACGTTTAGCTGTGGCTGCTCTTGTTCCAGTCAGAGCAGGCGACTCTGAGCAGCAGCCGCTACACAAGGATACAGGATTCAGCTAGTGTTACTCTGATGGCAGCATGAACCTGGACACCAGCGACAGGGAGGTAAAAGAAAAGAACTGAAACTGAAGACCTTTATTGTCCTGTAAGTGAAAATTCTGAACCAACAAAACAATAGAAGACAATAAAAAGTGTGAATACAATAAACATAATTCAAAGTTGATAATAAGAGTCCATGCAAACTGCACCAAATAAAAAGAAAATAAAGTGCTAGGCTGTGCGGAGAACCAAGTGGCAGTTTATGGAAACAAGTGTGTTGATTGCCCGTGGAATAAATGAAAATTTGGACCTGTTGCACCAGGATCAGATTTTTGGAAACCTGTATCTCTGACATGGGAAATGTAGATTTTCTTAACCAGAGGATGGTCCAAATTCACTGAGATGGACTTTGGTTTCTATGTGATCTGTGAAGGCTGCTGCAAAATAAATGTGATCATTACAATGCAAACAAACATGATATAAATAGGGCTCATTCTTTTCTTTTTTCATTTAAAGCTACTCTAATATCTAATATCTATATATGAACAATGGTTCAAATGACTACGTGTAATGTGAAATTAGAGAATTATCACCCAACTCTGCAGTTCCATCAAGCTATTTAGCCCTCTTCAGCTCATTGTTTTATTTATGGCTGCAACTTGACTGCTTTGTTTGACTCTCACCAGCCTCATCAGCTTCGTTTTCAGCTGCAGCAACTAATGAGCCAGATATTTTTCTCAGGAGTTGGTGAAGAGACCAAAGACAGAGCTAAAAAGAGAGGGTGAATATTGGACTTAAATTTGCCAGGTGGCCAGAAACATGACTCCAAATGAATGCTAATGTTGTTCTGTATCTGCTGGGTGTGTAAATAAGCAACAAGTTCATCATATCAACTTCATAAGGTCATGATATGTTTAATTAATACAGCTTTTAAAAAATCTGGTAATTTTTAATTGTTAAATTGTTATAAGAAACTTTGATTTACAGTAAAAAAAAACATGTTTGAAAATATTTTTTAAATGTCGTTTATAGCACCAACTCTCACTGTTTCTTTTCTATTGTTTTCTTCTTTTTTTTTTTTTAGAGGGACTCGTGCATAATTACAGCTTCTTTGCATTCCCTTACCATTTTTCTCATGACTTTCTATTACTGGAAGCATTTTCTGACCTTATTTACTGTAAACTGCGGTGATCTTCAGGAAACGGCTACTTTTGAGAGTGTGGTTTGTGTAAAGTTGGGGTGAAAATTGATTTAAAACGGTCTGCTCCTCTTAACAACATCCAGATACTTTTCAGTTAAAAATGGTAAATACCAAAAACACTGAGAGCCTTCAGTATAAATAAGGTTCAAGTCAATATAAGTGATTTCTACCTTTAGAGAACCCCCTCTTTAATAGTTTCATGTATCATATGACGCCCATCTTACTTTTGACACTACAGTATGAATATAAGTGGAGGGAACTTCATGCGACCCGGTTCTCAGTCATTGCTTCTGGTAATAATACATTGTACTCTCCAAGTTAAAGGAATAGTTTGATAATTTGGGGAAATACTTGACGTTGAACCACGCCCAGGCTACTTCCCTCAGCAGTATGGATGGGCTTCGCAGATGCATGAGGCTGGATGTTTGGGATGAGGCAGCAGGTTGCGTGCCGTGCCTACGATGATGCATTAGCTCACAGCAGCAACCACGCTGCTTGCGTGATGCTGCCACGGCTTTTGCATGCATTTTGCAGCAGCTGTACGCAGTGCTGTCTGATTCAGATGCAGCACCTGCGGAAGAGAAGAAAACTGGACGTTATGGCAGTGGAAAGTGTTTGAAGTGATGAGATGTGACAGGAGGAACGAACCTAATCAAGCACTTGGTAACGACCCCTCTCTTCCTCTTGTTGTGGTTTCTGTTGTTGCTTGGATCGTGTAAAGCCTTAAGGACTTTGTGGAGGCTCTGTCACTGGCTCAGCCTGGAAGTGTTTATCTCACTCTTATCAGGAACTCTTCCTCTTTCCTGCCTCTAGTCTACCACTTGACATAGGATGCCCACCACACTATGTTTAGAAAGGGGTCTTAGAATGAGGCGACTGACTCATCAGACCACAGACTGATTTACTCACAGAGCACACACACACATACAATGTCCAAGTGTGCAATCTGCAGCCCTCAGGTACTCTAAACACACACACACGCCATGTTGCGTGCTCTCCCTGTGTTTAGTCTTAAAAAGTCCAGGAAACGCCCCTCCTTTGAAGCTCCTAAGAAGCCTGAGCATGCCTTCTAGCGTCTCCCCTGCTCTGGGTTTAGAGCTGCTGTGGCCTATATGGATCCAGTTAGAGCCTCACTATAGGAACTTTCATATTTTGTCTTTATGGGCATGTAAAACATTCTGTTCATATTATAATGCACCACAGAACGGTCTATTAGCCGTAATAGGCTCCTTGGCAAACCTCCAAATAATGAATAAAATAAACAATGTGTGTATTCTTTCCCATCACAGCCAGCCCTGCTAAATGGAGTAACAGAGAAACACTGCGACACGGGCGATAAAACCGGTTTAAGAATAATTCAGTGCCTTGAATTGAATTAGCCGTGTAGCCCCGAGCAGTGCAGAGAGAACACATAAAACATGAGATTTGTCAAATGCATTTACTTAGCTGCTGGGGCTGCTCGGGTCCCTTCAGCCACTTCTCCCTTGGATTTTAGGAGAATACAAAAGTGGCATTCTCTCTTTAACCAGACATTTTAAATGTGTTACAGTGCTTTTTATTGGTGTGCTCTGTGATTCTGAGGAAGAGAGATTTATTCTGCTTTGACAACTACAGGAATGCTCTTTTGTTGGCTATTAAACGTCCCAGACATCTAAGTGACACAGATACAGTGTGGCCTCTGGCATTTGAGTTTTGGCTCTTTGATTTTGGCTTCGTGTTGATGATAATTCAGAATGATTATCCATGCTTTCTAATTGTGACAATAAATTATAGAAGATTAAACTAAACTTAATTTTATTTCAAACATTCAATGAAGCCTGAAGCTTCCCAATCAAAACCAGTGATTTTAGCCCTTTTTCAGTGCAGGAACTATTGTAGGAACCCAGGAACCTTTTTGTTGTGTTTTTGTTGGCATCCTTGCCTTATACTTATATCCTTATGACAGGTGACAGTGTCACACTAGTTGAAAAGATATGTTAAGTATGAATATTATTTAGTTGGCAGCGACCTGCAAATATGTTCCATAAAAACATTTCCACATTGTGTTGACAAAAGGCAGCATTACGTTTACTATCTGCTAATGCGTATGAGTTGATTGGAGACGGTTAAATTGGGACACAGAATTATAGAATATTAAACTCTCCAAATTCATCTTAGTTGGATGCGTATTTGAGCTAGAGGGTGGATACCCGACCCGAGTCCAACGGGACAAAAATGTAGAAATTATGTTCATGTTCGGGTCGGGTTTGGTCACATCATACTTGACATGGTACTTCCTGTTCAGTGCTGGGGTTTGTTATTTACGTGACAACACATTAACACAACACACAGGCGGTAAATATTCACGTAGCCTAGCTAAGGATGGAGCATGTCAAACTAAATTTAGCAGATGCTTGCCAACATGCAGGCACGAGGTGAAGGGCAAATTCTAAAACATCATGTCACCCAGCTGCTCTGTTTTCAAAGCAGACTCACACTGGGGCAAATGTTACACACTATTATCCCATAATTAGAGCTGGTATAAAGAGTAGCTACACCCATTGATTCAGTGTTTTTACCACACCCATTAAACCTTCAGGTGTGTTGTGCTGGGTCTTTATTACCGACGGTATAATTAAGTCTTTGTCTCTGTGTGGCTCCTCTTCTGAAACTGAAACAAAATGCAGAAAATATCACTCAGTCTTGCATGGGGTCTTTTTTTCCCATCGGTATAAAGACGAACAAAAACAACCTCAGTGGTATGCTACTTCTGTGCAACCGAGCACTGATTATGATATGCTGAGGGCATACAGAGCCACCAGTGTGACCTCTCTGATGGCAGATAAGGCTTCCTGCAGAGAGACAGACAGAGATATAAGAAGAGGACAGACCCTAGAGGAAGACACACAGAAATAACCTGGAGGAGAGAACCCTTTGCACCATCAGATAAGCACAAAACACATAAACAACAAAAGCAAAAATCCCCTTTTTTCTCTCTCTCTTCAAAGCATGCATGTGAATATACTTATGCAGGCAATCATGTGAGCACACACACACACACACACACTCAATCCCAGACACACACACACACACACACATCAGTGCTGGGATAGTTAGGTCAGTGTGTATGAGGCAGGCGGATAGGAGTGGTTGAGGATCATCCCTGGGGGAGCCAGCCGTTCCTCTAGCCTGTCTGGAGATAAGACCTTGAACACTCCCCCGAAAAATCCCCTGTTTCTCCTCCTCAGTCTCTGCCTTACACTTGTCTTTTCCTATCTTACACTCTTGTCTTTGCACTCTCCTCTCCTCCCTCATATCTCCTTTACCTCCTCTCCTCAGTATTGCCAGCAGTCCAGTACCTCAAAGTAGGACTTCAAAGGTATTGATGAACCCTCAGCAAAGAGAATGACTATTCCTGGGAGAGAGTATGTTGTGGGTGGTTTACGACAGCCTCAAGAAGAAACTATGTTTTGTAGTTTTTCTCACAGTTGCAGTTTAGAGTATTAAACAATGGTAAAATCTGAAACCCAGAAAATAGCAACATCATTATCAGTGGACGCAGACCAAAATCTCCTGGCAACTTATGAACAGATTAGGCCACAACTGGAGCTCTTCTAAATATCGGCTAAATAAGTCATTTGCAAGGTCATAAAAGTTGATCAAATGATTCCTAGTCCTAAAAGTAATACCAAACATTCGTCACTCTGAGAATTTTTGGCCAGTCAGGAGTAGTTTCCTACTTTCAGACAATTGAGAAATACAGGCTCAGATGCCTAGGAGGGTGAAGGAAGGTAATTTCATGAGAGCATCAGTTTTCTTTCATTTTTCTTCTTCTTTTTTTTTTTTTAACACACACTGACAATTATATGTCCTGGTAATGTGTAAAAAAAATCCACATACTGCATTTAGGCACCTTATTTTGTCTATATTGTAGTTTGCATCAAACCTTTCAGCAGTTTAAGAATCTTTTTACTCCTCTTTCTGCATACAATGCCAACAAGAAGTGAAGAGTAAAAACACCAGTGTAAAAGCTGACTGTGAAGAATGTAACCCCAGCTGTTTGTTTAACCGATATAAAAAGGTCATTTCCCTTTACTCTGAATGAAGTGGTCCAGTTTGACAGTGTCTGAGTTGATGCACTCTGACAAATTCCTCCATGTTTTGTCAGTTAGCGTGGGGCCTTCAGAACGATGACCCCAGACTCACCTCTGTGCACAACGCTGGGCCCAGGGAACCCACTCAGCCCCAATAATGAGATCATTACCAACAGTTAATTAAAAGCGATGCGTCTTCTAAAGCTTTGCCCCATATCGCAGTGTCCAAACAATTGCATCCCTTGTGGACGCCCGAGGATGAAAGGGTGAGCCAAATGGAGGAGAACGCCCATTGTCCTTCTCCTGAGAAACTGTCTTTCCTCTCTTTTTGCCTTTCAATGAATTCTTTGTGTTCGCAGCGGGGTCTGGGGCAGTCCTCTCGGGTTCAGAGGGACAGAGCTGTGCCGAGCCGAGCCGAGCCGAGCTGTACCCGGCACTTGTATCAGCGGATCAGAGCTTGGAGATGGACAGAGGCCTGGTGAGGATGAGCAGAGGGGACTGTAAGAAACTCTGTGCTTAGACATTGAAATGAATGTGAGAGCAGAGATTCTCTGGAAAGATACAATGTTTACTGGTCAATCTGTATCACTGTATCACTTTTAATACGACTACAACATATAGATTAGATTTTGTTTTCTGCATATTGCAGATTCAGGACAATAATTTACTGTCAGGATGGAAAATCTACCAAAACAGCTATGATTAAGAGATTTTACTGACAGATTTCCACTTGTTTTACCACTTCTTCTATGAAGTCAATCTAATCTTCATCAAATCATCATAACTTGGTACATAACATATTTGAATAAATCAATTATGCTTTTTTGGCATAATTGACAAATATTGACATAATTATTGATCATTAGGCCTTTTGTACAGAAGACATTTTGACTTGTCATAGAAGGAAAAGCACAGGTGTTAGTAAGCCATGACTGTAAGTGCGTTTCCATCCACCAATTTTTGTGTGCAACAAGACCAGAGTGGAAATGCTGGAAATTTCGAAAAAAAAAATCAGAATATCGCAGAAGTTTTTACGCTTGGCTGAAGTGGAGAAGTTTATGTATTGATAAAAACAAAATGCAACAAAGTGCAATGGAAACAGACTTAGAAAATAAAGCCTAACATACATGAAGCATGTGACTTAAACGTCTGCTGAAGCTTCCGCTCCACTGCAGAGATGAAAAATAGCGACAAATGTCACATTTATATCACATCTTCTTCCACCGTTGGAGGTTTTACTGTTACTCTTTTAATTACTTCATCTCATTGTGCCTTCTTCTTCTGGTTTAATGGCACCTGACTGGAGAATTAGCGCCACCAGCTGTTAATCTCGATGCACCCAGCTCCTAATATTCGCATAACAGTAGTGGATGGAAACACGCATTTATTTGCATTTTCTTTTGCCGATTTTCTGGAAATTCAGTAAAAATTTGCACAACGTTTGGATGGAAACCCAACAGTGAGCCAGCATGCACAATGCCAGGACACTGAAACTGAAGCAGCTAAATGGAATTTATCCATCATTAATTGTATTAGTTGCACCTGTGCTGTTCCTACTGTGACGTGTCAAAATGTCTTCTTTGAAAACAGCCTACTGTGCAATTGCAAACTAATTTACGTGAAATGCTCACATTAAACTGCAAGTGATGCTACAACATTCAATGGCTCTTCCACACTTGATATTTTTCACAATTCACAACATTTTCTCAGAGAATTATGCAGCTTAGTTCTTATTTCTCCTTCATCTGAACTGAATGAACTCTGTATAGTCTCTGCATATCCAACAGCTGATATAACCCTGCAAAATACATACTTGCTGTGTGATAATGTTTCATTTCCAGACTCCCTTATAGAAAAAACAACCCACCAATCATTTTCCCTTCTCTCTCTATCTGTCTGCATGATAACACTGGTGGACACATGTTCCATAGTTGGCGGGTCTCATTCGTTATCTGCTGTGTGCTTGCTGTTTTTTACCAAGAGAACCTTAGAAGAGGAACGAAGCTTCCAGACAAGTATGTCGAGGATATCTCCTGGTCCAGGGCCACTTCCCCTATCGCTTAGACCATGTCTGTGTGGCCCTGAGAGGAGCCAGAAAGGACACCAACTGTCCTGAGAGAAAGAGAGAGAGGCCTTTAGAGCGATAAGCCTCAGAAACTGGAAGGAAAAACATAAAGTTGCTGTGATGAAACAGTGCTTTATTATTGGACAAATAGCGAAGTGACTCTTGATCAAAGGCCGTAGTGTACAAGTCTGTTTGAAGTGGTCCAGGCTTTGAGACTTTATTTACACAAGCCTTAGATTAGGGGTTGAGGTATGTTACAACTCATATCACACAAACATAACCCTTTCTGTGTTTTCACTCACTGAACATAAGGTCAGTGTCAAGATATTGGTGCTGTGGAGGGGGAAGTGATATGATTAAGGCACCAAACTCTGCAGAAACATGTTACATTTTAACTAAAAATGCAAAGAAAAACTCCTGCACACTGTCCAGCTTGCAAAAATAATAAGTTATTGCGACGTTTCAGTGCTAGACCTTCATTAGGCAAATGGTTTGTGACAATGAGAAGCCATCTTATATAGGGGGTGGCTGTAAGTCTGCACCCAATCACATTCCTCATGTGCAATAGGAAGGCATAAATAGGCATACAACAATATCATACATGGAGCTAGAAAAATGAAACACTCTGTACAGTGACAATCATTAGACGGGTAGATTCTAAAAGATACATTCCCAGATATTGCTGATTACATTTGTAAATGAACCTGTAGGGATTCATGGCAAATGCAAAATCAGCATCAATAGATAAATAGAACCCTTCATAATAAATACAACAAGGCTTCACAGAATTCCAATGGGCAAACACTACATCAATGTATACATATGTTAAGTAACTAATCAATAATCAAATTTACCTCTATCCTATCAAGAATGCATACATTAAATTAAGCAAGTCCCTATAAATAAATCCTATAGGCCATTGTGGATGAACCTAATAGCATATAGAAAAAGTCAACACCAGTAGTAAATTTACTTAGAACCCTCCACAATACTAAATACAATATATAAATACAATAGACATCAAGGCCTCAAAAAATTCATAAAGCATCAATGCATACACATATGATCACGTTCCACAGGTCACACTGGAAAATGAACCTGATAATATATGTACATATTCACGTATCCAGGACTGTCTGGAGCTGGATAAGGAATTAATCTTTAGTAAATTTTAGGTAAAGACAGAAAAACCTGATGGTCTACAAAATGACATCCTAGGTAGGGGAATGCGGAAAGGTGGATCCACACTGATTAATGGCTTGGTGAAAGGCACAAACAACACTACAGGAGTGTTTTAGTGTCTGATGAACTTTGTGTCTGTCATTTCACACAACCTGTTCCTGTGGCCTGACTGAGAGCAATGCGTGTAATGGCGAGGATTCCTCCTACCAGCCTCTTAACCTCTGTCAAAGCCTTCTGTCGGCCCGTTCCTGTTGCAGAGCTTTTGTCATTCCTCACATTCTCCTCGGCTACATACACCGGCTTGAAGCTCACCTCGGCGCCTCTTCACCTCAGGCCGCCCCGCAGGCATGTAATTAGGCCTAACCTCTCCTGTTCAAACAGTGTAATGACATGATTTACACGTATTGCAGAGGCCCTGCAAATGCTGCGGCATCACAATAATGTGGATGGTGTATTTCAGGGAATGATGTGAGACTGAAAGTTCCGAAGATGGAGCCCAAACATGTTCATTATTAAATAAATGAATAAGTAATAAAAAAAAAATCACATGAATAAATTGTGAATATATGACAGAACTAAAAATTTGTGAAATAAAAATTACAAAAACTCAACTCCGGCTAACTAGCTAGGCTGGATTGCGAGCTTGCTATTACTCAGCATAAAACTGAAGACCCATTGTTAACGGCAGTAGCTAACGTTAGCGGGGTAATTCAGAGTTACCTCGACAGTGTTTTGATTCTAATTTGATCACTTTGGGGATCCATAGATGTATACAAGTACCCAAGTCTTTTCTCCATTGTGTCTCCATGGGATGAGGCTACAGCAAGTCCACTCCCAAAGTCTTTACCTGCAAGCCTTTCACCTCTCTATCACCGGGGAAAAGGATGACGTAAGCTGCTGTGTATGTTATTTGGAGGTGTATTTCCAGGTGGGGAGTGGCAACAAGAAATGGTCTTTCAACATGCCTCAAGCTAGTCGTTGAAAGCTGAGAAACTCCCAAACCCATATTTAGAGAAGAAAGAAAGAGAAGTTGAAAACGCGATTTGTGGCGGTTAGAACACAGTTACCATAGTGTGGAGTTTTTAAGGGATTTAAATCAAAAGTTTGGTGTTTTAGCACAGTCACAGTACCAAAGTATCAAAAGGACATTCAGTGTCTTATCGCAAATCCATTTTCTGCAGGAGTAGTCAGACTAAAAGCACTCTATCTAAACCAAAATGGAAGAAAAATAACCAAGATGTTTTTCTTGCCTTCATAACTGCTCCATGTTGGTTGGTATTTCAAAGGCATATCATTTCCTTCTCCTCCAATGAAAATGTCTTGATGTGACAGAGGCTTTGAAAAGCTCCCAGTGAATCCTATTAAAAGAAATATCATATAATTCAATTCTTTTTTCTTTTTTTTTCGTTACCAGAGGGGCCCATGTGAACAAAAGTGCTCCAAACATTTTCGTGCAACATCTGTTTGTAATGCCTTCGAATTCAGGGCACTGGGCAACCAAGAGGAGGATAAGGAAGACAGTGCTTACAATTTGATTTGCACACAACAAAGCAAGAAGGGCATAAATCCTAATTCCTTGACATTGTGGGGTTTAAAAATATATATATTGTATTTCCCTCAAGATGACATCAGTGACATGCTTTGAGTATAGCTTTCTGACTTTTCGTACCACGGCTTTATTCGAAGCCGGAAAGTTTCCCTTTGGTTTTTGTATGGTTTTGTTTCACTCAATAGTCCGTTCCTGGTCTCGATTGAAACCTCCGTTTTCAAAGAGGCCACAGAGACTTACTGAACTATTTTGTTTAACTTTCCAATTAGGCCATTCCTTTCTGTTGTTGTTTTTTTTTCTTTCTTTTTTAGAGGACACATCCGTTTTCCATTACCTTACTCCACAACATCCCTAATTGGACAAAGGACAGTGTGCCCGCGAGTCAGGAATATGATGTCACATGGCTCTATAACGTCCAAAGCATGACAAGATGGCGTTCTTTACTGGCGAACACATGTCTACGAAGACCTCCTTCATTTGTTATGTCTTCGGCCTGTTTTCACAGCTCTAATCATTAGAAGACATTAGAGATCAGCCATGTAAACAGACAGTGAGATGTTGTGTAAATGTTATGCTCTCTGTGACTTGCCTCACCTCACACCATGTGTTGT
>VMKM01003364.1:0-38647 GCA_008360985.2 Macquaria ambigua | reverse complement strand
CATATATATATATGTATATATATATGTATATATATATATATATATTCACTCAGCTCAACCCTAAAATGCTACAAAACCAACAAACATGCAGTGTAATGTTCTAGAATCCTTAGGGAAGGCTCCAGATGGTGACTGACATTTCTCCAGTGATTTCTGCTGTAGACCGTTTTTTGTTGTGAACTGCACAGGGATTCTTAATGTGGAAATGTAAAATGTGAAAAATCAATGTGGAAGATGTTTGCTGACTCAGATAATAACCCACTCAGGCACTAGAGCAGTATGATTGAGTGTTGAAAATCACTAATGTGTGTTGGGTCTTTGTGTCTTCTCCAGAGACAAGCTTGCACTGAGTAAGAGCATTGAGAGGCTGGAGGCTGAACTCAGTCAGTGGAAACTTAAATATGAGGAGCTCAGCAAGACCAAACAGGAGGCCCTCAAACAGGTGAGACATCCATGTAGCCAGACTGCCAGTCAGAAAGAATACGTCTGTGTGGATCTCCTGTTTTACTGAACACAGAGACATCAGGTCACTGTTGTAGGATGATACAGCATCTTCTACTTCCTGTCTTGGCAGAAGGGCCACCTAGATGTTGGTTCCACAAACAGTATAAGTTTGTAGTGTTTGATGGCAACTCATTCAACTTTTGTGTGTTGTTGCGACCAACTGCAGGATTAATGAGATCAGACTACAGTGAATCCACAAATGGTGACTGGGGCCTTTATTTACCTCAACAATAGAGAGAGACAGGCTACTATAGGAGACAGGTGCTTAGCCATGTTGGCAGCTTAGCTCTAGGGATGGCAATGTTGGTCGGTCAATCCACCGCTTTCGTCCAGACACAAATATCTCAACAACTATTGGATGGATTGCCATGACATTTGGTACACACATCCATGTTCCCCTCAGGTTGAATTGTTATAACTTGATCGTGATCCTCTGACTTTTCATCTAGCGCCATCATCAGATATACATTTTTATTTGTCCAATACTTTAGTTTATGATCAAATATCTGCTAAACTAATGCATTATTATTCATTATTTGAATACTGACTTTTATTTGAAATTTACTGTAGCATGCAAAGTGCCTGCCAGTGACCAACAGTTTCACTACACAAGTGTCATGACTCCAGGAAGCATTAATCCCATTGTTTACTCTTAAGCTCTGTCTCAAATCGCATACTTCCGTTAGTACTCTTACATGCAGTATACTGTGTACACTATGTACTGACTTGTGTAGTGCGTTCATTTTGACAGGGTGTTGTCTCAAATCGAATACTGCTGTTGTGCGCTTACCGGAAATGACGATCACAACCTTTGACCGCATCTTCTTCTTCTTCTTTTTAATGACGGAACCAACATTTTACCACGATTCGCGCACGCTGAAATATCTGCCAGCTTGTTTGCTCACTTGTCTTCAATTCAATTATATTAAAAATGAATAAAAAATGAACATGCTTTTACTTTTAGCCGTAACAATCGCAGCCGCTATTTTCATACGTTGGTGGTCCTTCTCCTTCCGCTACATAGCCAAGATGGTGATTGTTGAGGGTGAGAAGTGTGCAGCGTTCCACACTCAACTTTCTGACCATTTTGTGTACACCATCCAGGGTCTCATAGTACACTGCATTTTGCCATACTTGTCAGTGTGAACGTACTTACACACTCAAAATATTAAGTGTAAGTATGGAAGTATGCGATTTGAGACACAGCGTTAGTTTCAAAAGTCAAAAACTGTCTTACCAGCCTCAATCAGAAGAAAAGAGCAGCTGCAACAGAACTCAATAAGCCCAAATCAAATGTTTGTATCAGGGTGGTTACTTAGAGAGAATACAAACACCTAGAAAGTATGAATCTTTTAATGTTGGAAAGAGATGGCTTTCATCCATCAGCAGCTGGACTTTCAGGTTTGGTTGGATTTTTTTGGTCTCAGGGATTTGGAACGCGTCTGAGTTGTTAGTCAATCCATTTCCAGTCAGGAATACTTGTATTTCCAATTAGTTTCAGTGCACACTCCACAGCTGCCTGTGGTCTTCATTGGCATCAAACATTAAGGCCAAGTCCAACGAGGCACTGGGTTGCCTTCCTGCCCATGCTGTTTTTTGGGGATTGGCACAGTATGTTGACAGGGTTATGCTGTAGTTTGTCACCCCCAGCTGTGTGAGGGAACCTATCTGCTGGATCTGGATCTGGATCTGGATCTGCACTGATCAAGGCAGGTTTTAACTGACTGACTTAAAAAAAAAGAGGAATGGGTGATGTAGAGACTATATTTTCACCCACCATCACAGAGACTTTAGTTCACTTCCACAGCAGCTTTGGCTTGGTTATATGTTCAACCTAACACAATTGGCGGTTTTGGTGGTGGGAAGCCAGTGAGGGATCTTTTGGTGACTCCTAGTGGTTGGATGGTGCACCTACATGGACTGGGGTATGATCTGGTTGACTAGTGTGAAGCTTGCTGGCAGGCGAGGAGTGACTAGTGACACCGTACATGTCAGTGACATTACTGTGTACACCCTCCCCAGGTCAACAGCAGAGTTAGCAGAGACGAGAACCACAGTGTAGCAGAAGTCAACATTGAAACTGGTGACCTTTCTCAGGTGAATCACACCTCTGAAATGCTGCTGTTTGTGGAAAATGCATTAGAACGTAAATTCTTTGTTTATACTGAAGAAAAAACTTAATCTAGAAGCTGTTTACATCCAGATGAGCTTCTGTAAATCAGCAAGAGAAGAGAAAAGAAGAAAATAGTTTATTGATTCCCAGGAGAGAAACTGCTTTACAGTAGCACAAGAAACAGAGCGGAGAGCTAGGTAGGAACAGGATGCAGATAAGTAGAAAAAATCTAACCCAAGTTAGAAACATATATACAATACGTTACCCTAGACCAGTGTGCTAAATGAAATGTATTGTATGTGCAAAACCAATAGTGCAGTTTTATGATATTCACAGTGGCATAGTCGATACTGTAGAATTTGTTTATGCATAATAAATATAATCAAGCGTAATAAGAAAAGAAGATAAATATAATAACTACTAACAAATAACTACAATAGATAATATGTATACATGTATATAAATATGTAATATATACTGTATATGTGTGACACCAAAAATACAGTTGCAGTGGTAGAACACCATTTGTCAGAAAACAAAGGATTTTGTTTCCTTTGTTTGTTGCCAGGTTTTATAATAATTTATAATCATCCAACCAGGAGAAGTCATGAGAGAAGACGGACATTTGGCTCAAAAGTATAGCCCTTAAATCATCAAATAATGAACAAAGATATCAAATGGACACAGTCTTTAGCCTCCCCTAAATCACATAACTAACAAATCCTCTCCTCTTCAGCGAGAGCAGTAAACCTGCCTGTTTCTAGAGCTAGTTGTAGTGTACCTGAATGTAACTGTGCACACAGAGATATTTTTTGTTTGTAATTTAGTGAATTATTTTCTTATACATAGAGTCATTCGCGCTGAGCGAGTAAATATTCCACTGAAAATAACTTAAATACAGTTTCACCACACTAGTCCAGGGATGTCCATGCAAAATTACCAAATTAAAGATCTTTCTAGTGAGCCGCTGTGCAGACACGTTCATAAGTCGAATTGATAGCATGTTTGAGTATATTTTTATACAGTAGGATAGTATAGTACATTAAAAAAGAATGCTTTGACATGCCCCTTCTTTTCCTTTCTCCTTCCTCTGGTGCTTTGATTGCCTTTTATATGTACCTTGCATAAATGGATTTCAGAAGATAAGATCTTCATATATCCTCAAAATATCTCAATGCAATTAAGTTCCTCCAGTGTCAGATAACCAAAGCAGCACCCATAGAGTATAAGGCACAAGGCCTCTGGACAGAAACCTGGTTAATGCTTTGGCAGTGTTTTACCACTCGGGGGCAGTCCAGGCCTGCAGAGAGCAGAGGCAAAGAACCCAGCTAATGCAGGTCTCATGGAAAGGCTCAATGCATGACAAAATCAGTTTGACAAAAGCAGCGGAGAGAACGAAAGCAGGGGATAGGTCAGAAGACATGACTGAAGATAAGCGGGGTAGAAGAGATGGAGATGGAAGCAGGATAGGGCAAAGTGCTGAAGGTGGTGAGGAGGCAGATGAGACACAGGCAGAGATGCAATGATCAGATAAGAACAAGGAGGGATGAAAGGGGATAGTAAGGGAGATTGGGTCATCCTTATCTACACGCTTGTTGTTGGTTCCAGAAACGGCCACCTGTTTAAGAAGGAAAAGGAAGATAAGACTAAATGTCAAGCAACTACAAAGTTGGAAGAATAGCTGGTGTTGAGATATTGAATGATGAATTGTTGTATTTTTGTGTTATTTTCCCACCAAAGTATCATGTATTTCTGAAGTGAACACTGCAGTTGTCCTGTCTCTTCCTCAGGGCATAACTTTAGTACCACTTTGTAATAACAGCACTAAGCACTAATGTTTTTTTCAGTTTCAGAACAAACAATGTGAAAAGGTTTGCACACATGAATTTGGGCTTCTAAGGAAGTAGATTAAAGTATATGTAGCCAGTGTAAAAGTCCCATAATGCAGGCCAAAATACCAGGCTCTTTAGATGTATAAAAGGATCAATTCATTACATATTCAAAAGATGAGTGTGAAAAATGTAAAAGAAAAGTGAAGGTTCGGTCATAGGATCTTTAGTCCACCTTAACCTTGCTCATTGCTCTCATCAACATTGTTCCCAGCTGCTTTTGATGCAGCTGTTTCCAGTGAAAAAGCTCTGATAAACCCAGTTAGAGACTAGCTGGTGAACATAGTGGAACATTTAGCAGCTAAAGAGACAGATATTTCCCTCAGGAGCAGAGTGAATATTACATATGTCAGGGGGCCAGAAACACAATTCCAAATTCAACAAAAGGCTATCAGGAGAAAGGTTTTCCATGAACTCAGGGTCGGGTGGGGTTATAAGGCATACAGGGATATCAGAATAAATATATAGACAGTACTTGTATGTGCAAATAAATAAATAAACTAGTGTGCAGGCTAGCATCAGTTCCCTGTTCATCTGTATTAATATCTGTATCAACTGAATGCAGATAGTGAAACAAAAACTCTTAAAATGAATGAAAAAAGCCCAAGAGTTCTTGAATAAAAGCTTGTAGTAATGTTAGTAAGTAAGAGTTTGGCCTAGCCTTCACTGTTGTAATATGACAGTCATATGTCAGTTTACCTGATCATGAAATATACATCATACATACTGTCTGTGCATTTAATAAGCGGCATGTAATGTACTTAAAAGGATTATAATGTGGATCCCCGTACCTTTACTCCAGCACTCGTTTTCAGCTGTCATTGTAGAGCTGACAGCTGAAACCTTTAAAAACAGGGGAAGTGGAAGGAAGGGACATTTATGATGGTTTAATACTGCGAGATTTCAGTGCAGCTTCTTCTCAAAAACATGCACAATACAGGGCAATATCAAACACCCAGCCCTTTGACATTTTGTCTTTTACCCCTCTTCCTGACACCATCTAGCTGAACCTGCTGAAGGAAATGCACCAGGATGAACTCGGCCGCATATCTGAAGACTTGGAGGACGAACTGGGAGCTCGAACCAGTATGGACAAGAAACTAGCTGAACTACGAGCTGAGGTGAGACTGACTGGAGAGCAGAGAAACAGGTGTAGGCAGATACTGACTAAATGTCAGCTCCTCACAAGCTCAACCACACCTGTCATTTTGAGCTTTATCAGTGCTATCTGTTGCTACATGTCACACCAATTTCTGAATGTTCCAGATGGTTTTTTTTAACCTTTATTTGAGGAAACTATATTGTCATTTCCAGCATTCTCCTGCTTTACATTAAAGAGCAACTACACCTAGATGCACTACCATCTAGTGGTTGCTACATGATATGTCTTCACCATGTGCAGTACAGTGCTGTTGTACAAGAGTACATCACAGCTGGGTCTGGTCACAAGTACAACAGACTAGTGGTTTCATAGTCAGTAGTCGCAATACATACATTACAGACTCTATAATAAAAGCACGAAAAATATCTTAAAAACGTGCAGAAAATTTTAAAACATTTTAAAGATAAGCTTTTACCAAGTGACGAATCAAGTGTTGTTGGCTAACCTTCACACTGTCACTATGTCTTCTGGGTGGTTAATAGTACAGGCCTTCATATTAAAACACATTTAATATGAAACACATACAGGAAGTGTTGTGTTAGCATCATCAGTATCTTTACAGATTATCTATGAGTTTACTGCAACAAATCAATGGAGCAAGACAGAAAGTAATTGGGCTCCTGCTGTGGCAACACATGGGAATTGTTGCGGAACCACACCTGTAAATATATACAGGTGTTGGTGTTTTACACAATAACTACTGTTGATCTGGTGATATTGGCTAACGTCATCCATGAGTAGTCGACTATTGCCCATAGCGCTGGCTAGTGGTTTTAGTAGTCAGCTTGTTGAGTAGTTGGTTAAACTCCTACAACAGACCACATGTAGCCAGACCCACCTGGAACTTTGGGTGTGGTCAGAATTGCATCTGACTTGACTTTCAGCTCATAGAAGTCAGTGCAGCGATGCTTTTCCTCCACACAAGATATAGTGTGAAGTTGCTTTTCAGTGCAGTTACAAAGGTTTACACCAGGAGTTTCCTTCTGACTACAGTCTTGTACTGTTATCACTGGTGTTGAATACAAGCCCTTCTCTAACCTTTGTTACCACCAGGGTTGACTGGCACCCCTAAAATCCATGTATGATTCCAGTGTCCTCAGCCTCTCTTCCTTTCTACTCTCTGTGTCTCTGTCAGATGGAGAGGTTGCAGGTGGAGAATGCTGCAGAGTGGGGGCGCAGGGAGCGTTTGGAGACAGAGAAACTTGCCCTGGAGAGGGACAACAAGAAGCTGAGGGCTCAGGCTGAAGACCTGGAGGAGCAACTCGCCAAGAAACGCCGGCAGGCCGCCTCTGCACTTGACACCGACCTCAAGGCCATCCAGAGCGAGCTGTTCGAAAGAAACAAGGTGACATCCCAGTTCTTTCATCATGTTAGGGAGAACCAACCACCCTCGTGTTGTCAATCCTTTAATTCAAACTATGAAGCTATTGAGGGAAAATTCCACTTTATTACAACCTGGATCTTATTTTCATAGTTTTTTCCATCATTTCTATGAGCTATCATGACATAACCCTAACTAATAAACCGGAATAATCCTTTAAATTCCACAATCATTTTCTCACCACACCAATACATACACACTGATGAGCTCTCTTCATATGTTAGGAGTTTGTGCCATGACCTTGTCTTTCCGGGACACTGTGTGTGTGTGTGTGTGTGTGTGTTCACCCAGTGTCTTAATCGTTTGCCCTGTTTCTCATTCTCTGTCCGGATCAATACCATGGTTTCAACACTACAAAACACAATCTCTCTCTTTCTCTTTTCTCTCTCCCTCTCTCTCTCTCTCTCTCTCTCTCTCACACACACACACACACACACACACACACACACACACACACACACACACACACACACACACACACACACACACACACACACACACACACACAGGTTGATTGATAGTAGAATCATCTTCAACCCCAGCCACGGCTTTGGGCATCACTACTACTGCACAGATTGATGTTCACTGTCACACTGCGACACACACACTCACACCCTGGAGGAGTAATTTGGGGTCAGAGAGAGCAGAAGTTAATATTTTGTATGGACAGTGTTTGTGTGTGTGTGTGTGTGTGTGTGTGTGTGTGTGTGTGTGTGTGTTTGGTGATTTGTGATCCATCTTTTAGGCTGGTAATAGATGAAATGTATCAAAGAGTGTGTGTGTGTGTGTGTGTGTGTGTGAGTACATGAACACCTGCGTGATACGTGACGCTGGGATCCCCTTGCCTTATGTGTTACTGCTAAAGGAAAAACACACACACCACAAACACACACCCACACACCCCTCCTCTATCTGTTAAAGTGATACTGTTTGTCTCAGACACGTGTCTTTTACATAAATGTCCCTTACAGCTTCATTCAGACATGACAGGACACTTGAATTGTTTTTCTCAGTAATTTATTAACAAATTGTATAATTTATCCGCGGTCTTGGTGTGGTGTTTGTATGTCTTGTGTTTCATGTGTGCTAAATGTATTCCCGTTGTTGCATACCAAATCGCCCCACTGGGGCATTGATTGATTGATTGATTAAAGCGAAAAGAGCCACAAGGGTAAAGTAGTTTTTATAGACTGGTCTGATATGAGAAGAATCTCCTCAACAACTTGAAACTGGCTTTTTCACATTGTTTCATAGTTTATTCAACTGATTTTATTTTCTTTGTGCAGAAGAGATGAAGATTGAGATAATACCTTTATTACAGTGATCTTAGAAGGCGATCTCTCTCTCTCTGCATGTTGAACCTTTAACCTGATGACATTCACTTCAGACTTTCAGCTGCGTTGAAAGTCATTCAGAAATGTTTCAGGTCAGACCTAGTCAGATTGCCTTTGTGACTCGGCTTATTCAGACATGAGACCTGCTGCCATCAGATTAACGTAAAGAGGTGCATGTCTGAAAGGGGCTTAAGACTGCTGCTACCATGGCCCGGACCTGGATGTTGTTTTGGCCATCATTTCTTCATCATCATCATCATCATCATCATCATCACCACCAGATTAATAGTTGAGCTCTGATATCATGGTAACATCACTGAAAAGAAGTCTGACAGGGAAAGAAACGCAAGCAGGCGATCAGACAGGTTAGCCAAACTTATTTGGAAGAGGAAACAAAGGTGAAGGATAAACTTATTACCCACAACTGTCTGTTCATCCATCAGTGATATCATAACTGACTGAGATGATGGCCAAAACTAATAAATTAAGACCCAAATTGTAATAAACTGAAATTATTCTTTAATGCACCTAATGTCAGGCCTTTAACTCAGGAAAGATTGCCGGCTTGACTACAGCCTGCCAGCGAAAGGAACTTCTCAAAGCAAGTTTATATACCAACTTACAAGAACAACAAAATACCTAAATGTCATTATGTCTCAGGATTAGAGCTGTAACTAATGATTATTTTCTGCTGATTATTTTCATGATTAATCAATTAATTGTTTGGTCTAAAACATGTCAGAAAACACAGAAAAATTCCCATTATTATTATTAAGGTGGTGTCTTCAGATCCCCCATTTATCCAACAATCAGTACAAAATCCAAAAATATTTTACACTTTACTGTCAAATACGACCAAGAAAAGCAGCGAGTCCTCTCATTTGAGAAGCTGGAAACAATGAATGTTTGCCCCTTTTTGCTTAAGAAATCAATTACTGAATGAATTGACTAATCGTTTCACCTCTGATCATTTCTTTTAATGCTTCCAAATCCCAAACAGAGCCTCACACGGGAGAGCTCTGCCTGACTTTGAGCTGTAGCGGCTGCCTCAGGCTACCTGTGGGGCCCGCGTCATTACACCTCCACCTTGTAGCAAACATAAGTGTGAACACACCTTCTGACATCATAAGTGATTAGATTGATAGAGTCCTTCAAGGGTAGGTTAGGCCTTTGGGTATAAATTAGTGAGTCAGAAAATCACAGTTGAGCTTTCGTATCATGTTTCACAGCATCACATATAAGTTGCTGACTGTTAATCATACAAAGGCAAGGCAAGTTCATTTGTTTAGCACCTTTCAAACAACATTTAAAACCACAATAAAAAATGGAAATAAAGTGAAATAAATAAGAATGAAACAACAATGACTGTCCAGCTTACTAAGAATGGAAGTCCATGGAGTGTTAGAGTTGAAGAATGTATCCAAGGCACTCTGATAATGAATATAAAGTCCTTTATTGAATCATGGATAGACCAACATGTTTCCATTCAGAGTCTTCATCAGGGTTTTTCTTCATAAAGTGAATTAAAATAGAGTATGAAAATATTATATAATATATATTTATCATAGAATAATACAATGCCTGCAGATTCAATCAAATATAAGTGGAGGTCTACCTGTGGTCACCAGGTGGGGTTGTTTACCCAACATGCACCTCTCTGGCAGAGTGAAGACAGGTAGGAAGACCTACTTTGTTGAAAAGCTGTATCTGCAGTTTGTAGACATATTTCATGCAAAATAAGGGGAGTGAGTGTGTGTGTGTGTGTGTGATGATCTCTAGTCTCCTTAAATTGCCCTATTAGCAGCCGGTTGGGGGGCGCGGCCATGCACCAGCAAGTATGTGTGTAAGTGTTGGTCAATGTAAGTGGCCCCCATTACCACCTGTCCCACAGGGTTATTTATGAAGCTCTCAGCTTTATTTAATGCTGCAGTTAGCAACACACACACACACACAGAATCTAACAGAATGAATCAAAGGGAGAAACAGAATAATTACTCCAGACATTATGTTTGAGCAGAAACGCAACAGGATGAATTAGCTCACTGTCTCAGAGATAGGAGGATGAGTAAGGAAGATGATATATATTTAGACAAACTTTTTCCACAAAAAAAGTTTAATTGTGCTTTATACCTCTGATTTTAATGATTATAATGTAACAAGGCCTTTTTGTCAAACCCAGTCCCTCTAAAATATATCATTAGCAGGGAGGTTTGCTGCTCATGATCTCATTAATACATGTCATTAAGACATTTGCCAATGGATCATTTCACTAATCATGAAAACCAAGCTATGCAAAACAAGCCTCGTATTGTGGACACAGTAACTGTCTGCTTTTGGGTTATAAAGGCAGGAATACCAGGATACAGTACGGATGAGGCGTTCCTCTGTTGTTTTGGTGGGCCAGTCCAATTTCCTCACGCAAAGAGCTCTGCTGTGCTGTTACAGTCGCATCAACAAAAATGGTCTGCCTAAATAGTGGAGAGAGTTGTGCATATAGCGTCAGGCTCTACACATGATCAGTGGCAGAATTGCTTTGCACCGACATGAGAGAGTGAAGACATTGACCCTCGCAGCAGCGCTACCTTGGGCGTTGTGTGCAAGTGGGATTTTACACCTTGCTGCTGCACTCAGTTTAAGTTGACCTTCCAAGGGAAAAAAGGTTGACCACAACTAATGAGCTAACATCTGTCTGTGAGGTAACCTTAAAGCGACCTGTGATGGAGGAAAAAGAAGGAGGAGGATGAGTGCCAGTGCCGTCTTTTGTGTTAAAGTCTTTGTCAGGACTTTTCTCTCTCAAATTTCCCGGCGCTTACCTGTTACCTGGCGCATGTTGGTGACCTAAACCTTTGTCATATGTGTCCTCTTATGGTGGGGACACACATTAAGATTGTTAAGCCTGAATGAATATAAGTTGAGCATGACAACACTCAATCAGATCAGTCTAATGCAAATTAGTCAGTTTCACAAAATTAAAGACTGATTTAGCCTAAAAAGTTAGCCACCCTACCCCCAGGCTAACTCAGAACTAAAGGCCTTTACACACCAGGGACGTGACGAATAAACAACATGAAAATGCGAAATACTCACCTGCGAATATTTTGCATCAAAACTATTCATACTGGCAGCGATATGAATTTGCGATAGATAGATAGATAGATAGATGGATGCTCCAGTGTCTTATGTTACTTTGGGTAGTCTATGCACAGTGCACAGGTAAAAAGCTTCAGAATGCCTCCTGTATTTGATTAACATGACGAGCCAAACCTGCTATGACACTGTTGCCTTGCTGCCAACTCTACTCCATCCAAAAGTAAACTACATCAGCTCCTCGCTATCCTGCATCCGGCGGTGCTGCTCCACACGTTGTCCTTGAGTTTAATGTCTTTATAATGTTTGTGTCCTTTGTCATATAATACAGACTGATGAGAAACACTAACAATCAACAGGTCCGCCATTGTTATTAGTTGTGATGTCTGTTCTGCACAACATGATTGATTGATGCCTTTATTTGCCGTGCGAAAGCTCAGAAAAATCGACCTTCTTCAGAAAAAAAATTGTCACTTTTTCGCAGCATAATATTCGCTTTCTGTGTGAAAGTACTCATGACAAAAACAACAGTTTGAAAAAATATATTGACGTGCGAATTAATCGCACGACAAAAACTCCTCCGGTGTGTAAAGGCCTTAAGAACCATGTTTCCATTACAACAATCAGTTACACCTGCTGACCATTGTTTTTAAAGGGTGTAGTAACCCGTTGGAAATATGCAGCAGTGAGGACATCGTCAGACGTTTTCGTTAGCCAAAGGAAACTATAATTTTGCTTTTTGATTCCCTTTTCCGTATGTAGGCTTTTCACACTGCGTATTCTGGGTAGGGTGGGCTTACTTAGCACCTTTTCACACACACATTGTTAACCCAGGTGTTAACCTAAACCCTGGGCTAAACGATTCACACTGAACTTCTGCTAGCCCTGGGTTAAATGTCCGTTGGAACACGTGACTAATGTTTACATTCTATAATGACATGCAACGTTAAATTGTCATCATTAGCAGGGCTTTATGTGAGAGCGGTGTTGAAATATCAAAAAGAGAGAGAACAGTGGAGAAAGGAAAGAAAAAGACGTGTGTTGTTTGTCCCTTTCCAGCAGTGGCAAACAGAAAGAGATGTTGCTGTTTTTGTGCCTAATGGGTGTCGTGTCTAGCGAAGTACCACCACTTGTCTGAATGTTGCGAGTTTTGGTTACAACGTAAACATAAAGCATGCGCGTACTGTAATGATGTGACGAAGATGTCGTGTGATTGGACAACAAAAACGTGACACAAATTCCATTGTTTCAGCTTCAGCCCCGTTTCACACTGGCACCTTTTAGCCCCGTGTTTAGTCCATTTTCAGGGGATAACCCCGCAAACTCGGGGCTAACCCTGCTCCGGAGCAGGGCCAGCAAGACCAGGCTAAAGTTGAGGTTAACCCACTTGGAATGTTGCCAGGATTGTGCCAGTGAGAACGCTTTAGCCCTCCCTGAATTTTGGCGGTTGCCCAGTGATGCAACTGTAATTATAGCCTACCTATCAGCCTGTGTGTTGTCTTTGTAATTACTTGTTCAGTATGTGCTCCTTTCTGGCTGCCAAGAGTAAAACATCTTCAGTTTTAGGTATCTTCATCTTTTAGGCAATTTTGGAAAACATTATCATTATGCATGGGGTGTGTAGTCTTTGTAGGTTTCATTAATATTAAGGCCTGTTCCCAGTTTTAATGTCCCAATGTTCATTAAATGAGGAATCCAATCAGTGCTCAAAATCCATTCCCACTATTCTGAATCAGTACCTTTCAGCTGGGAACTGATTTGAGGTCATCTTGACCAAAGAAGAAGAAGGATTCCACCACTGTGAGAAGGAGCTATCAATTCTGTCCAGCACAGTCATTGTCGCATGTTAAAGTTACCATAGTGATTTTTAAGTTAGTTTAGGTTTTTAGTTTATTTGCTGTCATAAAATATATAAATATATGGGATGTTTTAGCATTTGTGTGTTACTTTCTGGTCCATTTCCATATTCATGTTTATTCTGGGTGCTTTTATTAATCGAACCTCTAATATTTTTGTCACCTGTTCTGTCTTATCTACGCCTCTTTTCATTTTCTTCCTCATTTCTTTTATTGAGCTGATCTGTTCTGACCAATCTGGTTGGAGCAGTGCCCGTAAGTCCTTCCCCCACTGTATCACTCTTGGCCAGCCCTGATTATAAACCCAATTCTGCTATGCGCTGCTTGTGTGTGTGTGTGTGTGTGTGTGTGTGTGTGTGTGTGTGTGTGTGTGAGAGAGACTTTACTGTCTAAATTAATGCTAAATTCAGTATGGCAGAGGGGGAAGGGAGAATTCTAGTGATTCTTTGTGTGTGTGTTTGTGTATGCATGCAGGGATATGCAAGTGTGTTCACGCCAGTCTAAATGAGCTGTAGTTATGTGCACCAATTATTTCCACATCTGATTCTGTTTTGTTTTTTTCTCACATTAAAGAACCTTTTTGTCAAGATGCTGAACGTGTAAACATATTTCTGGCCATAAGCCTGTTTATTTGTGTGTGTCTTTGTTTTAGTGGAACAGATGTAGCAGCAGACTTCAGGGTCTCTCCAGTCAAGGAGAAACATTTAACAGGCAGTGTGGCGTAACACACATGCACACACACACGTACAGTAACACACACTTACACATAATTGTGCTTTTGTGTGTGAGCATACAGACACAGATTTGGCACAAATGCATAAACCCATAATAATAGAATATTAACACACACACTCATGCACACATCCACACACATACATATGTACAGTGGCATACATACACAAATTCATGCTCATAGATCATTCAGTAATCCTTTATGTTTAATAGATTCAGGGACTCCCAGCCTCTCACCCCCCCGCCCCCCTTTGTTCTCTTCCCTCTCCTCTGCCCTCTCATTCGTTACATAGTCTTGAAATGGTAAAACTGCAGGGAATATTGAGGGTTCTGGCCTGCATGTCTGCTTTGAGGCGTACAGTAGAAACTTGCTTCATTTATCAGGCCTTTTGTCTGACAGATAGGAGGCCAGGGACAGCAGGCAAGACTGTGTGTGTGTCTTGTTGTCCATCTGTGTCCGTCTACCACCTTTTTCTTTTGGATCAATCTATTTTGGTTTCACTCCACAGCACTGTATCACTGTATTTTCATTTTGGTCCTGGTGAAAAAAGGAGTTGACCCTGTTTTCCCAGCTCAGATATCTGTTTGCTGTATGATATCTAATATGTACTATAATTGTTAGAAATGATTATTAATTTGGCTAAGTGGCGATAAGTCATGGTGGGTTTTGTTTTCACACCAGCAGCCCTTTTCTAGGTGTCACATTTCTCAGGAAGTGGGTATTTTGGGATGTCCTGTCGGCCAAGTGGATCAAAGTTTAATGAACCTGTGGAGAAACTGGCCTAATGAAGCCGTCCACAAGGATATGGGAAGAAAATGAAAAAAAGATGTTATATATATTTCATTCATGTCTCTTTTTTTTCATTCAATTTTGAGCACATTGTGGCTCCTTAGACACTAACTATTATTTTCATTATTGATTAATATGTCGACTATTTTTTCAATTAATGAATGAATTGTTTAGTGTATTAAATGTCAGACTGAAAAATGCTTATTACAATTTCCCAGAGTCCAATCTGACATCTTCAGTTTGCTTGTCTCGTACGACCAACAGTCCAAAACCTAAAAATATTCAGTTTACAATGATAAAAACACAAACAAAAGCAGCAAATCCTCACATTTGAGTAGCTGTAATATGGAAGTCTATGGGTGCCAATATTAAAATTAAATAATCAAATTGAAATTGCATTTTCCATTTGTTTTCACGTGATGTATGACAAAATGTACACAAAATGAATGTAAAAAAGACTTGAAAATAAAACTGCAAAACAGACTTTTGCATTTCCCCCCAGTCCTAATTTTAGCTTGTATTTGATAAAAATGAAATGAAAGAGGCATGGAAGAATCCTGCCATTCTGAACATTTTCAGTGGTACATCATGCACACAAAAAATGGAAAAGTAAATTTCCATTTAATTAAAGGATTTTATTTCAATATTGGCAGCCACAGACTTCTATACTGAAATCAGTGAATGTTTGCCTTTTCTACTTGATAAATGACGTAAACAATGAATAAATGATTAAAATCGATTTATTTTTTGACAACCGATGTGTAACCAATCACCTGATGAATTAGTTATTAGTTTAATCACTTCAGCACCGGGATATGTGATAGATGATTACTTTTATATATAAATAAACATATTTCCTGAAATGATGGACTGTTCATTTTAAAGAAAAGGTGGGCGATATTCTAAATACCCGTGACAGCACCAAATGTGGATTAATCCGCAGTTGTTTTAGTAATGTTTGCTAAATATTACAGTAGCCAGCTGTTTTAAGAAATTACTTTTTTAAAAATGAAACTATATATTTGTGACCCGTTTTTAAAGCTTTACGTCTTCACTTGGAACCAATGGGTTTGGAGCTGAGAGCCACGGACAGTGTAGAGAAAGTATTGAGAGACGGACAAAAAATCCCATGAAAAAACCCAAACCAACAATTTGTTAGACAATAAGAGATATATAGAATAACAGCTGTAATAGCTCATCTTTCTCTCTTTACCGCTGAACAGTTCGCCAAATCATAAAATGTCATGTTGGTGATCCCCGGAATTACTTCCTTGTCTGGATTCTAGGTGTCTTTCTCTTGTGCAGGCTGCACTCAATTTTCTTTGTTCTTGTGCTTCACCTTTATCGTCCTGTAAAATACCACCCCTCCAATTACTACCTTCCCCCCACTGCTCCTCATCTGTCTCCTCATCCCTTCATCCCTGTCTCCTTCTCAAGACCCCACCCCCCTCCCATTTTTAATTATTCCCTTCTGCATTACCCTGCCGCTCTCTTTGTTTGATCTGGCTCTGGGGTTACTCTAGTATTTGTGTGGCATTCAGGCATTTTGCCTTTATTATCATGTAATATTCATTGAGGGGGAAGGGAGTCTATGTGCCACCTCTTAAGGAATTTGTTATTATTTGAACAACAGATAAAGCACCAGTTCCTCTCCCAATCAAATACACTCTGTATGTAACATTCTCAGTGAGAATAAATCAGCTAAAACTCAAGAAGCTAAAGCTAATTCTGTGCTGACAGCTAAAAGAATCAAATATTTAACATATAATAAAGAGGTGGATCAAATACTGATCTAAATAAATAAATAAGTAAAGGGCATTTCCCACTCGGTCTGGGCTTGTCTTTTGTTGTTCCTGTAGATATCTCATTTCTCTCCATCATATTGCCGTATAACTTCAGAAAAGCTTCTTGGAAGCTGCTCTGTCTGGGGAGCCATTAGGTGTGAGACAGCAGAAAGGGAGGCTGAATCAACGGCATCAAAGTACATGAAGTGCAGTGAGCGACAATGGTGCATTATTGATGATGCCATTAGCTCCAAGTGCAGACTTTCCTTAGATAATCCCAATGCAAACTGTCGAGTAGATCTTTTTGTTGACTCACGCCTGACCACAACCATATTTGCCTAAAATGACATCCTGATAAATAGATGAAACGGTTTGGAACACAACCAGATGTTAGCATTCAGACATGTCCATTAGAGGCCATTACACCCATGTGGCTCTTGTCAGGACATCTTGGATATTGTTACTGGTCTTTCAGATAGGTTGTGGATTGCTCCAACTTTTCTTCTGACCCAAACCCTAACCCCGACCCTTTATCCCCAACCCTAACCCATGCATACAGAATTCAATGAAAGAAGATGGATCAGACATTTAAAAACTGTAGACCTGATTGTTCTAAATGAAAAATGTTAAATCCACTTACAACAAATTACAAGGTTATACTTGCGTGTCCTAAGGAGTGGGTAATGCACATTAATTTTCGCCTCCTTCTGGTGATGGTTTTATTGTACATATTATATAGCCCTGTGTGTAACAGTGTGCGAGTTGTTTTAATTGTATGGTTTTAGCACTCATCTATATGTCTTTTAGCACTTATTTATACAAGTTTTTATACAGTCTTGACAGTTCAATTCAATTCAGTTTTATTTATATAGCGCCATATCATAACAAAGTTATCTCAGGGCACTTTTTCATATAGAGCAAGTCTAGACCGACTCTTTATATTTACAGAGACCCAACAGTTCCCACCATGAGCAAGCACTATGTGACAGTGGCAAGGAAAAACTCCCTTGTAACAGGTAGAAACCTCGAGCAGAACCAGGCTCTGGGTGGGCGGTCATCTGCCTCGACCGGTTGATAGACAGCACTCACTTGTGTGTGTGTGTGTGTGTGTGTGTGTGTGTGTGTATGTATGTATGTATGTATGTATGTATGTGTGTATATATATATATATATATATATATATATATATATATATATATATATATATATATATACACATACATACATTTTAAGGTGTTCTATTTCTCTTTTTAAGTTCCTACCTTTACCTTTGGCATGTTTTATGTTGTTTTTATAGCACGTATTATTAACAACCCTTTTATGAATTGATTCCTATTTATTTTTATTTATTAGCCCTCTGACTGATGATGGGAATTTTCCTGTCTCAAATGCTTTTTTAAAATATATTTTATTTTTATTTATTATTATATCTTTTTATTTTATTTTCATCTACTTAGATTGGCTGAGTGGAGGACTGGCCTCCGTCTGGTCACTTGGTCTCTGGGACCTGGGGGGCTCCCCCTTGGGCTCCATGACTGGCATTTCCCTGGCCTGCCCTTCCATTTAGATTGTTTTATTCCCCACCCCTAAGGCCTTACAGGCACCAGATTTTTTTTCTTTTATTAAGATGTTTTATCATTAGAGGAGTTTTATATTGATTTTTACTTTTGTCCGTGCACCTCTCTTAACCTAACCCATTCCTAGCTGCAAGAAAGCTTTTCCTCTGCACTCTCTGTCCTGTACTACCGCAGACCTTTGTTGTAATAAGGAAAATCTGACTCTGCGACAGCGGATCTTTCATCTATTAGCACTTCCTTCATCACTGACAGCCTTTTCATAAATCTGTGTAAATGTGTGACATCGCCTTGTAAGAATTGTGGTTCTGAATCATGGTCTTGGTTGTCTTGACTTCCTTTGTTTGAATGTAAAGGTGTGTAAAGAGTGTGTTCAATCTAAAATGGGGTGATACGTTGCTCTTTAAGGGATCCTTATCAAAATGTTTGTTAATGTCATGTATTTATGACATATACTGTTATCAGATTTTTTATTTACTCTTTTTTTTCAGTATTTGCCCTTTGGATCATGGACAAATCCCCAAATCAGTTCATATTCAATTTATACTTCATAAATGACAAACAGTTAACGATTGATGAACCGATTAATCAGCTAATATTTTTCAGTAGTAAATGGGACAGAAGAGCTGGTTGGTCAGAATCAGCTTTAGAAACACTGTGGTGAAAACATTAGTCTCTAAGCCTGTCTGCTGTCTGTCTGCTGTGTGTTTAGGAGCTGGCTGACCTTCGACACATTCATGCTAAGCTGAAGAAGCAGTTCCAGGAGAAGACAGCGGAGCTCGCCCACGCCAACCGGAGGGTGGAGAGCCACGAGGCCGAAGTCAAAAAGCTACGCCTGAGGGTGGAGGAGCTTAAGAAAGAGTTAGGACAGGCCGAGGATGAGGTAGGAACATGGAACAATACATCACTCTTATCCACTGATTGAAAACCTTCAGCTTCTGACTATCCCGCCAATCCATAACCCTGCCACTCATTCCAACCAACCAACAGTTAGACAGCTAAAGACAAAAACTGGTCTCTTTGGATTCACTCCTACCTGTCAGTCAAACCTAAGAGTGCACAGAAAATAACACAAAATACATTTTCTGTGGTGAGTGAAGCTTTTAATGAAGTCATTTTATTTTCTCATGGCTAAAACTCTAATCTGTTCATAAAGAAAAAAATTTCAACCTAGGTGTAATTCTCACAGTTGTAGCCATTCTGACGATGTACTCATGCCAACTTTACACTCACCACCTCTGTTGTAGAGATTCAGGAACAAAACAGTAGCAAAACAATATAACATATATCAAGGCAGGCAGCATGCGCCTCCTAAAGCTTTTCAAATAACCTCTGGATTAGCTATTTTTTTCTAACTGCTAACCAAAATACTAGCTTGGTCAGCCAGCTGGTTTCTAGTAGATCACTATGCAAACTACATATTCATCTGCAGTAATAACAAACATTTATCATTTATTGTTTCATATGTAGCATGATTCTACTTCTACAGAGATTACAGACATAGTAAAAATATCCTGAAAGGCTTTGATTGCTTTGTAGAAGGAGTTATTGCTGTTTACCGTATGGAGAGCTGAGCGTTTGGTCCACGGTCCTTCTTAGGTCTGTGTGGACATGACACACAGGCAGTATAGTTACACTAGCCAGGATGTTCTTATGTAGGGAGAAAATGTGATAAAATTTCTGGAGCATCGACATCCGCCAACGCTTAGAAATAGGACAATGGTGTGTCTCGGCCTGTGAATGACTGTCAACCTGGGGAGACTCTTCCAGTGTGTGGGCTTACATGAAAAACAATAGGCGTGGGTGTGTATTACCCTTCAGACAACTTTTTCATGTAACGGTCAACCCAGAAGCCATCAACCTCAATTAAAAGTTTAGTGAGACTTATGAGTTTGCCTATTACAAATAAGTGTGTTTGTGTGTGTGTGTGTGTGTGTGTGTGTGTGTCCAGTTGGATGAGTCCCATAACCAGACCAGGAAGCTGCAGAGGTCTCTGGATGAGCAGGTGGAGCAGACTGAGAATCTGCAGGTACAATTGGAACACTTACAGTCAAGGTAAGACGAACATGTGCACGCACACACACACACACACACACACACACACACACTTAGAGTAGCTCTCTTGAATTCATACTGCTACTGCTACTGTAAGTACTTCCTCAAATATACTGTTGAAGTAATTTTGGCTGTCCTACCACCCAAAAGATGTTTTGTATTTTTCTTTTAAAACCGTGAAAATGCTGTTTAAATCACACTAGATTCCAGAAGGCAAAACACACCATCAATTCTACACTAGTATCTTGTTATCAAAATCCAGAAAGACAAAAAGGCTTATGCCAAAGTGGAATTTTTGTACTTTAAGCAAGAGTGGTGCCATGTTTAGCAACAGCACACACCTAGACAACCACAAAGGTACTTACTCCAGACACACCATATTCAGGTGTGTGTGTGAGAGCCTACTTGTAGCTGCCAGACTCACTGTGAGCCTCAGCACTCACTTCTCTTAGTATTTTAGAGATTAGCTTCCTTTGCGCTGTGTGTGTGTGTATTGCCTGTCTTTCAGTTTAGCTCTCACACTCTATCAGCTTTGCACAGTCCTCAGCTCCTTGCTCTCTGCCTCTCCCTCTGAGTTCTCTCCATTTTCTCCACGTCGTTGCTCCGCCACCCGACAGCCAATCGCCGAGCTCCCAGTCACAGGTTACCGTAGTAACAGTGAGCTCTCTTGTTGCTCCGCTCTGTGGAGGAGTGACAGGCGTGTCGGCATGGTAACGGCTTCAAAGACTGACACAAATCTGTGTGTGTGTTATTGTAGAGGGTGTAGCTTAAGCTTTTCTTCATTCTGGATTTTTTTCATTCAGTTTCTCAGAGCCTGCTTGACTAGGGGTGTGTGTGTGTGTGTGTGTGCGCGCGCATGTTGATGGATAGCTGTGTTCTCACTACATCACTTTGTCCTGTCGGTGTGTTTTATGCCATGTGCCACTGACACAAGTTAGCATACAAAGAAAGTGTGTGTGTGTGTCTGTGTGTGTGTAACACCCTGTACTGCATGTGCTGTGTCATTAGTCATACAGTGTTTTTCCAAACCATATTATCAACCACTTTGTGTGTGTGTATATCCCAGTCAGTATGTCAGAGGAGAATAAGCCTTAAAATTGGATGCTGATAAAGTCCTTTGCCAGTGTGTGTTAATGTACGTGTACGTGTGTTATCTTATGGTTTATTTGAGGAGTTTGAGGTATGAGGGGAGTGCAACAACATACATGAAGTATGAACCTTCAAGTTTTTATCCGGTGAAATTGAAATTCCCACGGGGCGCATGGGCAAGGGCAAATGAACACAATTAGCTGTGTTTGCAGGTGGGAAGCCAATGAGGGATCACATCCTGGTGAATTTCCTCACAGGGCTGGTGAAGCCAGAGAAAAAGGTCTAGTTATAGTCACTGAGATCTAGCAAGCCATACAAGATCTTATACAGTGTTATAGTGAGTGCTTCTACTGTCAGTGCATCATGGTTGTGCTTTCTTGCTCTGCCACGGTGTCTTGAGGGGTTGAGATGATTGCCAGGTCATCTTTATTTTGGTCACCTCCTCCACCACTGTTCTTAACAGACGTACCCTTAAATGAGACTCAAAGTTCATTCTTGACCTTTATAGAACTATCTCACCACGAGGTCAACTCAGTAGTTGTTTTGGAGCTTTCGTTAATATCATATGATCTTCCACAGCAGATGGAGTTGCATCTTAAACAGACCCTTAAAGTGCTCAGAGGAATAAAAATGTCAACATTTCCATTTCCATGGCTAGCTTGTTAGCTTTGTCGCTAATGGGACAATAAGGTCGCACAGTTTATTCAAGAGACGTATTTGTAGCATGAAATTCTGTCTCTTAACTGTCTAAAAACGATGCCTCTTTTGTGGAGCAGTTTACACCCCAACAGAGGAGTTTAAATAAAAGTGGATGGTTCAACACTAATTAGCTTATAACCTACAATAGCTTTCTCCTGCTCTCGGTTCCCTTAAATATCAACACTGTCAAGACAGTTTGCTAGTGGTCAACGTTGCAAATGCGCGTGTCAAAGTTCACGAATCTTGAACTAGATGCAAATGATTGGCGCATATTTATTGTCCCCCCCCATTGGGGAAATCCACTGATTGCAGCGATTCCATCAAAATGACCATCACACCAGCCTTGAAAACGCAAAATTACACCATTTTAAATGTTGGTGTGAACGGACCGTAAAGACGCCACAGCTGTGCCAAAGCTGCTCAGCACCTAGTCTGTCAGAAATTACCTGCTAAAACTGGTTGCTAAAGAGTTTTAATGCACACATCCACAGTCCATCCACAAGTCCTCTGATACACAAACACACACACACACTGCCTTTCAATCAGCAGTTGCTCATGTTTCTGTCTATAGGGAATATGATCCGGAGTATCGTGGCCACACTGTCGCTCTTGCAGGTGTTTTTGCGAAGGCCATTGATCCTCCTTATTGCTCATTGAAAGAGTGACCGCAACACAGTTTGAAACAAATGGATGCAGGCATCCCTGTCTCTCTCTCTCTCTCTCTCTCTCTCTCTCTCTCTCTCTCTCTCTCACTCTCTCTCTCTTCCTGTCTCTCTCTGTAGATTGATAGTCATTCATGTCTGTAGCTTTGCTGAGTGTTTGTAGGCTCAATAGAAAAGCTTTTAGTGGCTGAGCTGGTGTTGTGGTCCAAATGTTATGATGGTTTATCAGTTGCTTTGGCCCTGACCTGGCCTGCCAACTGACAAATGTCTGACAAATGACTGACAAAGGTAGACAGAGAATGAGAGAAAGAGAGAGAGAAACTAAGGGTTAGTGAAGGGAAGAAAGGAGGGAGGAGCTGAGGTGAGGGAAATAGTGGGGTGGAGGTGAACCACAGGAAAGTGGGAGATCCAAACTAGTGATGTGGATATGGTTTGCTGAGTTGATGTCATCATGTGACCTAAGTGTAGGACTTTGGTCGAGCGATAATAGGTGGTTGAATACGGGGGGAAGATGGTAACCTTTGTCTTTGTTCAAAGATGGTCTCTGGTGTCAGATGTGAATGTCCTCCTTGATCTTTCTCCACCCGTCCACTGACTCCTGATCACTAACCTTTGACCTCTTTCCTCAGTGGATGCTCTGACTGGTTTTGGTCTGGTGTTCACAGACAGCTGATGTTGTCTATTTCTGTTGTCCATTCAGTATCTTGTTCAGAGCCCATGCTGTTTCACTGATGTAGTGTTCCAGGCAGCTGTCGAATGTGATGTCAGACCACTCCAGTCTTCCTCTTGAGTGGCAGACGACTTAAGGTGTTTGGCAAGTGTTTGTGATAAGTGTTGACTCTTTGTGACTTGAAGACGCAGGTAGATGTTCCTACAGCCCGTGTCCATTCTTAACTCAATTCTTAACTCAAGGCGGGACTGTCATCAACCACATGTCCATACTTAGCTCAACTGAGCCATCTCCATGACTACTTGGCAAACTCCATTTGCTAATGAAGACTGTGAGATGCAGTTGAAAGCTACAGAAAAAGCTAGTAGTTCATTTGGTCCGGACCAAGGACAAAAATGATACAGTTAGCTCCATAAGTATTTGAACAGTGACATAATATTTGTTATTTTGGCTCTGTACACCACCACAATGGATTTGAAATATATATTTTTATATATTATATATTTTTTATATATTTAAATTATATATTTTTTTCAAATATATAATTTGAAAAAATGAGTGTGCTATCGGTGCAGACTTTCAGCTTTAATTTAAGAGTATTGACAGCAATATTGCGTGAACTGTGCAGCAGTTACAACCATTTTTCTACATAGCCCCCACGTTTTAGGGTACCAAAAATAACTGGACAAATTAACATAATATTAAATAAAGTCGTCATAATTAATACTTGGTTGCAAATCCTTTCTGACAACTCTGGAACCCATAGACATGACAAGATCCTGGGTTTCTTCCGTGGTGATGGTCTGCCAGGCAGTTCCTGCTTGTTTCGGGGGCTTTTTGCCTTCAGCATGCTCTGTGGGATTCAAGTCAGGTGATTGACTTGGTCACTCAAGAATGATAAATGCTCTACAGTTATACTGGTCTTCTCCTCATCGTGATTTTTGACACAGATAGGCCTACCTCTTGGAGAGTCAGTCTTATGTGACTGACAGTTGAAAAGGGGTTTTTCTTCACGAATTAAAGGATTCTTCTGTCGTCCACCGCAGTAGTCTTCCGGGGTCTACCAGGGAGTTTCTATTGCTCAGATCACCAGTGCGTTCTTTTTTTTTTCTTTCAAAAATGTACAAAACAATTGATTTGGACAAACAGGTTTCTGCTGTTTCCCTGATTGTTTGTTTCCGATTTTTCAGCCTCACAATGTCCTTCTTAACTGACATTGTCACCTCTTTGGTCCTCATCTTGACTGATACCAGCAACAGATTCCAAACTCAAGTGCCGCACTTAGAATCAACTCTAGGCTTTTAATCAGCTGATTTGTGCATGAACAAATCAGCTGAAATAACAGACACCTAAGCGAACTGTCCCGAATTGGCAAATGCACCAGAGTTCGTTTGTTGTTAAACGATTAGGTTAAGGAACAATCTTGAGCTGGTTTCGTCTCCTGTTGGTATGCCTCAGTCATTACTGTGAAGGCACACATATACTTTACACACATATATTTTCTAAATTCAAGATTCATAAATTTTCCCCTAAATTGACATCAATATAGTCAGAATTCTACAAATCATTGAAGGTTTTCTCTGAGGCAGCGACCGACTTATTACAGCGAGAGAGAGAGAGAGCTTGTTTCTTCATTTGTGCAAAGTTAAAAACTGCAAAATCAGACCAGTTATTTGTTGCAGTAAGGCTCTTTCTCTTTGTCAGGCTTTTTACTCTATCTGTGGTTAGACTGAGGTCATGTGAGTTAGAATCAGTTCTTGTTCAGCTTCACACCTTTTCACACACCGTGTTATGTCAGAGCTGAGCAATGCAAAAATGGATGTTGTCAAGACAAAGTTAAAAATTAGTTGGAATATGTGATTAGCATCTTCACAGTGTGGGATCAGGGAAGACACCAACTGAAATGCGTAAGAGGATTTAAATTGACTACCTTTCAGAGAGCTGAAGCCTTGGTGCCTCAAATGATCCAGCCATCCTGACAACTCGTGAATTCAGGGCAAACAAGGGCAGCAAGAAAAAAACCACTGACACTGAGTAGAATCAAGTGTGGCCAAATCCATCTTCAAGGTCTGTTTCATAACAGACCTAGCTTGCATCTTTGAAAAAAATCAATAGTCATTGCCTTTTTAATCAATTTGAAATGCATACAGCTCAGGGTGAAATTAAATCTTTTTTTCATTTTGTGGCTCATTGAAATCAAATCTGCCATGTAGATCACATATTCCCTGGTATTTCCATTTGTCCTCGGCATAAATGAACCCAGACATAGAAAAGATGTCAGTTGCTTTAGCTTTAGTCAGTTGGTATAGTGTATTCCTTATGTATTTAAATGCTGTTACTTCTAATGCTTAACAGGATTCAGTACTGATCTTTGTATCCCTGTACCCCTCCTTTGACTGTTGTCCCAGTCAATTCATCTCATTGATGAGATACAGCAGTATTCAGTACAGAAGCTATTAGAGCTGTTACACATCAAGTTTAAGTTTGAGTTTCAAAGCCAGCTACTGTTGGCACCTAATGAAATCCATTACTATCACAGTAAATTGCTGCTTGTCAGTGAGGCTGTAGTATTAATTGCTGTCATATCTATGTTGACTGAATCGATTTTGGTACTTTTGGGCATATTTTTTAAAGCTGTTGTCTTTAGCCATGCTAGCAGTGGGGCTCTAGTGATGGCAGTGTAGGTTTCAGTAAATATTGGATTGTTGCCATGAAAGATACAAACTATTCATAGTCCCCAGAGGTGGAATTCTAATGACTTTGTTGGTCCCCTGACTTTTCATCTAGGGCCCCCAGCAGATCAAAATGTGTTACCTCCAGTGAAACATCTTGACATTTATCAGATGATCCCTTAACTTTTAATCTAGTGCCATCATCAGGTCAAAGTTTCACAATGCTTAGGTTTATACTGACATTAACATTTAGCTCAGAGCACCACTGTGTCTATGTACAGCCTCACAGAGCTGCTAACATAAGAGCAACACATATAGGCAACGTCACTGAGCGTCGCATCAGTTGACGCCCACAACACGCATTGGGCACGTCGAGGTACAGTGTGGCCCGGAATTCAGATTTTACAAGTAAATGTTTTTAGTTATAACTTAAACACAGAGTGTGAGATTCATTGAATCTTTGCTGTGTGTAAGTATGTACCTCCATAACTCTGTATTATTTGGCTTTCCTTTCTCTTGCTGTTTCTGTGTGTGTAATTCTGTATATCCCCAACACACATTTATACATTTAGATTCCCATTCACCTGCACTACACACACACATCTAATGTAAAAATGACATGTAGAATTGTTATATTCTTCAGCATCGTAATATTATTTTAACACCCTGCGCACACTCTCCCTCTCTCTCTCAGACTGCGGCGGCAGCAGCAGAGTCCTGGTCTGTTCGGGAAGATCCGATCAGCTCGGTTCAGTCCTGAAAACCCAGACGGTCCAACTAGTGACATGGACGAGGAGGAGGAGGAACTGCAGATCCAGATCCCATGACACGCACACACATATAGTGATACAGGATATACTTTTAAACAAACATCAGCAGTCACATAAAGAAGGTGAATAGTCAATATAAATATTGTTGCTCTTGGGGGAAAACGTTGTATCTCCAGTAATGGTAACGCCTTGCAACAGAAACAAGATCAAACCCAGCAGGAGCGTGACAGACATTAACATGATGTCCGGACAGCGTAATGCTGAATAAAAGGATCTTTCTTCAACTTCCATCAAACCACTCAAGCAGAGGCCGACACGTATCATCCTTTCAGCGTACTCACTCATTCTTACCTCATGTCATCACAAGCATTACATCTGTCCCATCTGAACTGTGCTACTGTATTCAACAAAGCCTCAACCCCACATCTACATCACCAGTGTTAATACTTTGCTCATAGCTGTCAGCTATGAGGAAAAGGCCTTTTATGTCCCTCTGAGCTTGAAAGTGTTTTTTGATATATCACAAGGGACAATATCAGTCATTTTAGGAATTGACATCTTATTGAAATGGTCGGCCACATTTTAACCAGTATTTGTAAAAGAAAATATTTTTTCTCCCAAATATTGAAGATTCAAAGTCTATTTCTGATGTATTTAAAGTTCACAACCAATGCTGGGAGCACACTACACAACTTCTAGTCTCATTAAAGCTGCAAATTGGTTAGAATTACAGCCACAGTATGTGTGGAGCAAGAGCTTCCTGTCTTGCCAGGTTTTCTATTTGTCACTCCCCAGTCAGTATCCGCTCAAACTGAAAACCTGAAAATGGGTCGCTAGCACGAGGGCTGTGTTCAGATGCACGCAAAAGTTTTGGCATGAAAGAAGAATACAAAAGAGGTGAACGGATGCAAATAAGGTCTATACAGAGAGTTCTGCAAGGTCCTAAAACTGAGACCTGAACCTGGTCCTTACCCAAACACGCCTGGTCCTGCCGAATTTGAGTCCCAAACCCAACCTGAGACCAAGGCTATATTTTTGTTTTTTCTTCTTCAAAGACAAAGTTAGTTGCTTTGGAAAGGGTTTTCACGCGCATAAAAAAATAACTCATCTGACAACAATAATAGACTAACACAGAATATGGCCGCCGGCCCACCAGTACCAAACATATATACTGCAGCCCTAGGTTTAGTGGCAGTACACACTAAGTATGTTCCCAAGCCCGTAACGTGATTCTTCTGTCAAGAAAGGAGTAAAAGGCCTGTAACGGTGTGGCACTTGTATTCTCATGTAAATGCATTAAGTCTGATCATTTCATGACGTAGTGTGTTCCCAGCACGACTGGGCTGCTCCCTGACAATAAACAAATGTCACACTGAATTTTAGGCAATGTGTAGCTACATAAGCATGAGCTAAGTAAGACAATGTATGACATCTTGTAAAATGAACAGATAGAGCTTTACATCAGAAAATGGAAAATGTCTTCTTTATTTTTTTTGTGACTGGGCCTTTAGTGTACCTGTGAATGTCCACTAAAGGCCCGGTCACATCGGCATTTAACACTGCTACATTTCCTGACAGTCTGTTAATTTCAATGGAAGTAATTCTGAGCGAATTTGATATGGTGAACTTTGATTCAAATTTGCACGGTTAACCAATAGCAAACCGTGACAGTGCTGACCTTTAAGGACAGCTAGAGAGTCCAAAATGGCGGAAGCTATTGTAGCCTATTAGCTGTGTCGCCATCCACTTTTATTTAACCCTCCTCTGTCGCAGTATAAACTGCTCCACTGAAGAGGAATGGTTTGTTGACAAAGGACTGAATCAATGGTACAAATAAACTGTTACCTTATTGTCCCATTAGCAACGAGCTAAGGAGCTTGTGAACTGGCAGTTAGAAACCTTGCTTTTTCCCCCTTCAATAACTCTTTATCGAATGAAATGATGCACAAAATTTCAGAGGAGAGTAAACAGCACAGTACAGAGAAAATATAAAGGAGATCAAAGAGTTAATCTGATTGGCTAGCGCTAGAATGTTCCCAGCTGGCTAGTGTGTTAGCGGTTAACACGCCAGATACAGTTGTTCACCACCTAGACCTTCAAGTAGTCCCTATGTCACCAAGCCTCTAACACCGCCTATTTTGGAAAGATACATTTCGCTGTGTCTCTTTCTGATGTGACCAGTCCTTAATTCAGACTGAACTCTGAAACTGCATATTCAAAAGCTGGAAATCAGTGGTATTGTTCTTTAAGAGGAAGATACTTAAAGCTGGATTTCAGCCTTGGATGCTTAGAAGGTGTAAGGTTTAGGTTTGGTTCATGTTTGAATATTTTTGGAATTCGTTTTCAGTCTGTATAGTCATTGTAGTGGTGGTTCGATACTGTTGAAATGGAAGCTTCCTTTTCAACAGTATACAGAACTACAGATTACACACCAGTGGAACCAAACCTTTCCAGACAGCAAAGGTAAAAATACATTCAAAGTTTTGTTGTTCTGTTCTGAGGTTAGTGGTGCATATGATTTTTATGCAGTGTTTATGCTGAAGAATTTTAAAATCCCACAAAACCCAAGGATTTATGTCCAGTAATTCCCTCAGGACTGTATTCAGCCAGGGTGGAAACGCCTCCAAAGCAGCATTTAGACCATCATGGGATAATGAAACACTCTCTGAAACCCAGGCCAGTAAAATTCCTGTAGGCTTAATACTCACAGGCTCCTTTTAGACGGCCCATGCATTCAACAGTAGGGGGGAGTTTTGGATACACTCAGTGTTGGACTGAAGAGTTAATTTATTTGTACAAAACCTCGGCTGGGCTAAATTCCCCGTCTGTGAAAGAGCTCCAGTCTAGCCGTGGATAGATGCAGTTGTGAAAGCAATAAAACATTCATTTATCTTCCACCATCGTCCACAGTCACTCTCGGCCTCAACTATGATGCTGGAACGGGACCAAGATATTTTTATTGATCAGGATTCTGAACTATTTATGTTGTTATGGTTTACTTTTTATATGATCTGTACTACAGTGGTTTTGTATTAGCTCTATAAATGTCAACTGTACATATAAAGAAACGAGTCACTGTGTCTTTTTTTCTCCTTAAAGGTACTATATGTAACATTTGACGTGTATTAATCGCTTTGTATTGCCAATGTATGAACCAGTCCACATAGCTTTCTTGCTAACACAGACAAATTGCTAACTAGCTAACATAGCAAAATCCTGTCTTGAGTGGATAACGTCAGCTAATTCATCCAGACTCCTGGGGCTGAACTGGTTGGTAAGTTGGCTAGCTTGCAGTTTGCAAATTACTTTATCATCTAATGTTACGAAGCAACCAACGCCAGATCCATGCAGCGTAGCTAAGTTTACAGCTAGCTGGCTAACCTTAGCTTGTTTGCATGATACTGTTATCGCTACCAAAATACTGAGTGGATGTTAGTTGGCTAGCTTGCCAAATAATTTCACCAGCTAATGTGATCCATGATACTAACTTATGTATGATGACAAATGGTGTTGATTTTAGCCAACAATAAATGATGTAATGTGGTAGAAAAATCTCGAAGATGGGCCAGATGTCCTTCAGATCTTCTCCACACGTTAAAAATCAAACAACACTTGCAAAGAAAACAACTGAGTCGAAATGAGTTCAGATGTGAGCAGAGTTTACTGTTGAATCAAACAATACAGCAAACACGAGTTCTTCCATGGAACAACTGAACATGCAATGCACAAATCCTTCCTTTTATACACCTCTTATCACCCCTCCTTTCTGTGCTCCCAACAGTGCTGGAGCTCTTGGTGTTTTTTTCATAATATCTTTTCTCTGCTATTCGTGCTTTATTAATTCTGTTTCATGTTTCCTTGGTGTTTTCATAACATCCTTTTATCTGATTTTGTACACTCCTTAAAGGTCATTGTGTTCTTTTAGCAGGTCAATGTGCTCCTTAGCATCGTCTGTGTGCACACAGCTCGCCTGGCTCTGATGTTTTCACCTGGCTATGCACTCTCAGACTTCCAGTGATTCATCATACAGTTTATATTCTTATAGATCATGCTACATTGTTAGGCCACACTATTTTTTTGTATCAACTGAGGAACTGCTTGTTTTCACTCAAGGACTCTTTCCCACTGTCCTCAGAATAATACTCCTTTGTCTGATACACTCTAACCTCCAACTGTCAGCTGCTGCACTTAATTAAGAATACAAGACTTCTGTGATTGTGCCCACACATGACTACATCATGATTATGACTGAACCTGACTTTACCTGACTTTATCAATATGATTGACTTTGATTGACTTATACATAATACTGTAATATTGATTATGACTTATTTGACCTCTCTGACCTTACCCTGCAATGATTCAATAGTGATTCATCAATATTATACCACATTTGGTGAATAAAATTTCCCACAAATGGTACAAAGCAAAGGTGTATAACTAATGATTGCTGTCTACTAGCCAAGAGTGATGTGAGGCAGGGGCAGCCAACTAGGTAACTGTAACCTAAGCTAAGCTAAGGTTAGCCAGCTAGCTGTAACTTAGCTACATGGCATGGATCTGGTGTTGGCTGCTTTGTAACGTTAGCTGATAAAGTAATTTGTAAATGGCAAGCTAGTTAGTATCATGGAGCCAATGGTCCAAATAAAATATAGGAATATTACAGATAGTAACATTATTCTAAATATGATTGTAAATCACGTTCAGTCTCGTGTATGTCACGTCCAGTCACTGTTGTGGCAGATTCCCAGGATGCTCACTTGCAGCTACGGAGCGTGAGCAACAGGATGCTGACTGTTGTTCACTTAACGGCCACCAGGTGTCATTAATAACTTGTGCTGTGTCCCAAATCGCGTACTTCCGTTAGTACACTTACATGCACTATACTGTGTACATTATGTACTGACTTGTGTAGTGCGTTAATTTTGACAGGGTAGTGTCGTCCCAAATCAAATACTGCTGTTGTGTGCTTACCGGAAGTGACGATCGCAACCTTTGACCACGTCTTCTTCTTCTTCTTTTTAATGACAGATTGCAACCGGGCGGAGCATTATCGCCAACATTTACCGCGATTGCTGCCTGCCGAAATATCTGCCAGCACGTTTGCTCACTTGACTTCAATTAAATTATATTAAAAATGAATGAAAAATTAACGTGCTTTTACTTTTAGCCGTAACAATCGCAACCGCGGCCGCCATTTTCATACGTTGGTGGTCCTCCCCTTCCGCTACGTAGCCAAGATGGCGACCGTTGAGGGTGAGAAGTGTGCAGCGTTCCACACTCAACTTTCTGGCCGTTTTATGTACACCATCCGGGTACTTACAGTACACTGCATTTTGCCATACTTACCAGTGTGAACGCACTTATGCACTCAAAATACTAAGTTTGAGTACGCAAGTACGCGATTTGGGACACAGCTAAGGACTTTCTGAAAACTCCATATAGGCCAACCTTTAAGGTTTCTCTAAAAACATAAATTCTTCCTAAATAGACTGAATGATTTCTCACAGACCAGCAGGAATATGATAAGATACTGTGTGAGGTGAGAGGGACAGCATGCAGGCAACAGGAAGTTATTTAATGTAGTTTGGCTGCTGATTTGGCCGCTTATCAATATGATCAGCAGTTGCAGCAGTGGCTGTGACACAGCTCATGGAGGTGATTAAGGTACTTTAAAACCCTTAAAAATCTGAGTTGAAAAAAGAAAAATACTACAGAAATTGAGGTCAGTATCCTCACCTCCATCAATACCAAACTTGATTTGCTGGTCACGCAATGAAATAAAAGATCAAAGACTTTATGAAAACCCAACTCAAACTCCCACCGGACACTGTAAACCAGATCACTTTCCACTGTGTTCATTGTCATGGATCTCGCTCTAACAAATTACCCATCATCGCCAAACTGGAACATTTCAGAAAGGGAAATCTCAGGGAAAGAAAATACAAATAACGCAAAGTTCTCTACCCTATCATGAAACAACACAGACAAAACAAACGTGCTAACTTGATTGTGGACAAATTATACATTGAAGCATTCTAACACCACTCCTAGGCTTTTCTAATCTACTACGTTACATCTAACAATCAGTGACTGTTACATCCCATATTAACATGATGTAAACCTCCTCCATCCCTCTCCATCCTAAAGCACATGCACATAACACACCCTATTCCACACAGACTCGTATATGCCCTTTATGTATGTTTTTCTTGATGTGTTGTATCATGTGTGTTTACGTGTTTATTTGTATATGTTTGCTGTTGTTATTTTCCCCTCGACCTACCATTGCCTGTATGACTAGCATGGGTAAATAATAATAATAAGATTTATTCTTTATCCTCACTTACATGCCCACACAGACAACTCAAGGCTGCAGGATGCATCTTACTAATAACCCTCAATCATTTCTCCACTTAAATTCCTAATGGAATATACATGGCATTGGCTCCCAAGCTAAAAGGAATAAAATATTAAATTATTTAAATGAATTAAATCCAGACATATGCCTACTTCAAGAAACCCATACTGCAAAAACAGTAATGCCAGGAAAAATAATCTCATATTCATCCTACAGGAAGAAAAAAAGAGATAGCACACGAAATCAACCTAGAACTAAAAATCAAAGAGTTAGAAACTAATTATGTAGAAACTCCCACAGAAGGAAATCTAAACCTCAACCTCATTCAGTGCAAGGTAAACCACAGAACACACCTCACACTCAAAAAAAAATGCACCAAATGGGTCTCTTGGATTCAATCACTGCCCCCCTAATAACTTGGACTATTACATCGATGCAATCCGGCACTGCCAAATTTGGGGCAGCAGGATGGTGTGTGTGGGATTGAGCCAAAATAAACTACAGTGTGTGTGTGTGTGTTCATGGTAATGAAGGAACATGTCACCTAGTGCAATAGTGTGGCTCATTGATTTTTCATTGTTTTTAATAGATTTTGGACAACAATGGAGATCTATGGCACAGAGGAAGAAGATATATCCATCTATGGATCTATATATCCCAGTACACACACAATACTTAGTATCACTAAGTAATTAATATCACAGGACTTATCCTTTATACATCTCGCAAACAAAGAGCAACATAATCATTCATGTGGAGTGGTGTTTGTGTCAGCTGATGAATGTAAGTCCAGTATCCCCTCTCTGTTAGCTCTGTTTTTGGTCTCCACCAACTCCTGAGGGAAATATCTGGCTCTTTAGCTGCTAAATGTTCCACTATGTTCACCAGCTAGTCTCTAACTGTGTCTGTCTGCTGTTTGCTGTTGAGCAGGTAGAGTACAGTGGATTTATCAGAGCATTTTCACTGGAAACAGCTGCCTGCCTGCCTGGAAACAAGGTTGATGAAAACAGAGTTTGGGGGTTAAAAACCAAAACAATGAGCTACAGTGTTGGGTGATTTCAGTACTATGTGCAACACATCACACAGTCATTTGATTCAATGTTAATATAAAAAATAATGCAGGCTTCGTAATTGTTAAGGGAAATGTTTCAAGATACTTTTAAATGAGCACAGATAACCTCCATGGTGGAATAATTACTGTAGCATGAGAGGGTAAGAAAGTCAGAGAATCAGAGATTCAAAGATGAAGGAGTTGGAGCGCGAAAGAGCACTAAACTCACACACACTCTTGCGGTGTGTTTGGCAGTGCAGACTGTTATGTACTGCACAGAGTAGACACAGTAATGAGATTGAACCTCAGCCTGACTCCCCACACACAGCATGGGGGAACAGCTCGCATCTCCCTCTGAGATCATATTCATTACTGTGTGTGTGTGTGTGTGTGTGTGTGTGTGTGTGTCTGAGAGAGACGCCAAGACATATAATGAATGTTTTACCCTTGTGTAGGCTGGAGTCAAAATGACTGAAATCATAGACACAACTCTGGCTCTGCACTTTGTGTGTGTGTGTGTGCTGACTTTGCATAAAACAGATAGTTGTATATTGACAGTTTAGACATACAAACACACAACATGCCCACACACTCAAGCTGTTAGCTGTGGATGATGGTGTGTGTGTGTGTGTGTTAATGTTTAGCTCGATCTCATGAGTACAGTAGAGAAGATAATTCCGAAGCATACACAAGCATGACACACACAAGCATGTAAAGTGCTGAGGGTGTGTGTGGTGTTCATTGTATGGGTTGGAGGTGGTTGTTTTCCCTATTTGATTTCCACAGATGTGTGTGAGTGTACAAAGCCCGGAGCCTAGTTCATTATGTTAATTTTCTCTGTGTCTTTATTAGGCCAGTAATGGCTGACAGCAGGAAGGCAGAACATTACATTGATCCCTCTATAATTATTCCACAGCTACCACAGAATTGTATGCTTGTATGCATGTACTCTAAGTGTGTGTGAGTGTGCATGCTTATGTATCACTACACAATAGAAACAATGTGAAAATGATTCATTGTATTGGGAGTAATAATTGATTTCATTTCCATTTCCCTGCACCGACTGTAGCTGTGATGACAGGCTCTCTCTACCTTTCTATTCATTTTTATTGCACTGAATTGGTGTCTGTCTCTTTTGTAATAAACCAATTTAAGCTTGACTGCATGTGAACAAGGCCAATAAATGATCCTGACACACACACACACACGCAGGTCATTACCATTGCTACAGGTTGTTTGCTGGCTGAGAGACATTCAAGTTTTTTTTCCAACCTCTTATTTTCATCATCATTGGTTGTCTTTTCATTTTGAGAGTGACAGTGCATTCTTGACCTTGGAAACAGTAGCTTGACCAAAAAAACAAAACAAAAAAAAAGACATCTTAATTCAAGTCCACTTACTTGCTTTTTTCTGGTCTTCATCAGAAGATGGAGTTTGTTCAGTTATCATGGAGATTGCTCAGGTGTCATCATGTGACATAAGTATGGAACTTTGATTATGTGATGACAAACAGGGGTTTCTGTACCAGCAGATAACTTTAAGTGTTGAATGACTGAGTGAATAGTTTGCATGAGGTTCAGAATGAACAATGGCACATAAGAGTTACATCACACCATTCTTCTCTACAGTAAAATTGTTGTTCCATGGGGCGTCCTGATAGCTGAATACCACATAACTGCAATGTCCATAGCTCAATTCCAGCTGGGGTCATACCTCTCCCTCTCTCTCCCTCGTTTTCTCATTTCAGTGGAAATGAAAAAAAGAGCCCTGTGACCTGAAGAGTCTGGCTAGATGTCCCAACAATCCAGCTACGTAAAGGGAGTCTCACTGGAATGCTTCTGCTGTTTGCTTTTGATTTAGCTGTGTCCATTCTGGTCTTAAGTCGAGTTAAAGCTAGTAAGTTGAGAGTTTTTTGTCAAACTATCTTTCCAGATATCCAGATAGAAGATCATGGTCATGGTTAAATGAAACCAACATAATTTTGTTGCTTTCAAGTTTTGTGGGTCCATAACAATGTCACGCTAGTTTTGCTTTTTCTCCAGACAGACAAGACTCATAATTACATGGTCGCTTTGTCAGTTAAACGTAAATGTGTTCCGAACAAAAGCCCGATGCTGTTGTTTTTCTTGGGAATTTTAGTGTATGACATTCCCAGGTGAAAGCAAAACTTCTTGCCATTTGGATCTGGCTGTGACCATCTAAAATTGCATCCCTATTGCCAGACAAGAATGTTTATATGAACCCTGGATTCCATTCAATGTCAACAATTTTTTAAGGTCCAGAGCCAAAGTTTTTAAAAGTCCTACTTTCTACAAAATGTGTTCATGGCAACCATGGTATGGTTAAGTTAATGAAAAAGGTACATGGGCTGTAGTTTGGAAAGCTGCCTGGTAGAGAAGAATTTCTGAATGACCTTGCCCCAACAAGAAATATATCTTGTGCTCACAACATAACGTTTTGTTTGCACAAGATAAAAAAATGTAATCTTTGGGATTTCGGGGACTACATGAGATAATAGTGGTTAAACTGGGTTTTTAAAACTCATCAAGTTGTCTGGTTGCGTATGCTGCTACCTGGGCCCAGTTGTAAAGCTGTGTATAGAGATAGATCTTTAGATCTTACTTATAATGGACAGGAATATGACCAAAACTAAAACCAGGTTGTAAAAAGTACAAAACTAATCTTTTAAGGCTGTGTGGCATTTAGTAGCCAGCACATATATTAGCTTTACTGGTTCTACAGTTACTAGAGTGCTAATCATTGCTTGTTTACAACAAAGCTGATGGTAAGCAGATTAGGACCATGAATGAATACAAATTGATCTGTTTCCAGTCAAATATGGTACAGAAATGAGTCATGTCTCTGGGCTTGTAGAACTGCCCAGGTTTTATTTTTAGAAACGCCCTCCATTGTTGTAAACTGCTGTTGCCAAGAGCTGAGTGCCTCCAATATGGCTGCCAGAGGCTAGGTTGTATCACTTTTACAGGGAAATTACTTTATGTGTAAGAGATCTTCACACATGACAAATAAAGAAAAATCTTTTACAACATAACATCAAATTTAGTACATGAGAGTGTGCATGGGATGCAGAACTGTTCCACATTCAGTTCAAGGTTCATGAGCTTGGACATGACCTATTCATACATACTACAATGGTGCCAGAAAATATGATCATAAATCATCTTTATAAACACAGCTTTAGGTGAATAATGAGTCGAGACAATACACAGAGGTATGAGAATCCCATTTTCTGAGGCTGTTATTTCTTGACAGGAGGAGGAGATGGTCTTCTGGGACTTCTACACAGACACTGAGAAAGAATGAAGACGGGTGCAGGCAATAAAATAATTGTCCCTTTCAGTGCTGTCAGAGCAGAGAGGACAGAATGTCAGCGCTAACAGTCTGATGACAGAAAACAGCAACAACAAATACAATTGCATTTCTGCCAGCTTCACATACAGTCTAAGTCTAAACTAAGTCTACTCTATAAATCTATTAGGAATGTAAAAGATACTTTAAATACGCAGATAAGAGGTTCAGTCCAAAACACCTAAGGTATGTTGAGTTTTGATTTTGTTGCCACCTCAGAAACATCAATGTTTTGGAAGATTATATCTGCATAACACATCTCTTATCTCTCAAGCAAAGTTCTGGAAAAACATAGTTTGAACTGCCTGAACTCACCCAATAGTTGCAGCAGGCCTGACTTTGTGTTTGTGTTTGCAGTTCAACCATCTGTCTGTAATCTATTTAAAGAAACACAAAATTCTAGAATATATGTCAGAAGATAAATGTCAGTTTTATCACTGTGCTTCCAGTACAGACAGAGGTCCTGGATCTGACTAGACATATCCAGGATCGGCAAGATCTGGCTAGCCTAGTGGAATAAAAAGACTGGTAGCAGAGGGGAATAGTTAGTCTAGCTCTATCAGTTTTCTATTTTAACACATTAATTAAACAAAGGACAGCATGTAAGAACATGAATGATGTAAGAAACAGCCATGGACGTCGTTAGGTCCATTTTAGGGGGGCTTTAACGTTCCTGGGGGGTAGTCACAAGTAGGTGGTTAAATCATAAACCTGGGTAAATTAAGCTAGTGGGAGTGGTAAACCTCCTAATAGAGTAGCCTGCTTGCTTTGTGTAGTTAGGAGAATGAGGACTCCAGGCTCTTCTATTACCAGGTTTACCGCTACCTCCATCTTAACTTACCCAGGTTTGCCACTTAACCACCTACTTGGAATACCCCCCTGAGGCGAGAGAGGAGAGTTGTTCGCAGTGAATAATAGCCTACACGAGATTGTAAGTTGATGTCATTGTTAATTGCTTAACGTTACCTACGTTTACCTATGGGGGAGAAAAGGCGATATTGTACTTGATTAACATTGATTTTGGCAGCTAAATGGAACGTTAT